>PISX010001036.1:153316-219375 GCA_004024625.1 Mellivora capensis | reverse complement strand
AGGGCCATGTTATTCTACTGAGAACTCAGGCCAGGCTCGTCCTGAGTGTTTCCGAACACCTCCCAGGGCAGCCCCTCCTTGGGTCTAACGTCCTGCCAATCTGACAACGGGGCCGATCCCCAAGACAGGCACGTGGTATCTGTGTACAGATGTGTGCAGCGCCCCAGGGACAGAGGGTCAGGAAAAAATTGTCCAGACACTTTACCCCCGCCAGGAAAACTGCCTTGTATTAAAATGCACAAGCCCAGTCTCCAAAATCTCACTCCGTAAACTTTGTGCCTAACGCGTAAGAATTCCTAACCAGCTGGGCAGAGAGGACGCTCCTGCTCACGACAGACGCCACAGGGGCCATCGCGCTCCCTGCTGGGAGACGGAGCACTTTCCCCTAAGATCAGGACAAGATGAGATGCCGACTGTTCCCACTCGTCCTCCACACGGTGCCCCACGGCCCAGCCAGAGCAAGGAGGCAAGGAAAGAAAGGCGTCCGAATTGGGAAGGAAGGTGTAAAACTGTCTATGTTCACAGGTGACATGAAATTACACTAAAAAAATTCTAAAGGCTCCATGAAAAACTTAGAATAAACGAACCCAGTAAAGTTGCAGGAAACAAAACCAACGCCCCCAAATACCTGTTTCATTTCTATGCACCAGTAAACCCTCAGGAAGACAGATGAAGACAATAATCCCATCTAAGCTCTGTCGAAATGAATGAAATGCCCAGTCATACGTTTACCTGAGGAGGAGGAGACCTGCTTACTGGGGATCAAGAGGCATCAGTGAAAGAAACTGAAAAAGACACAGAAATGGAAGACACTCCATGCCCAGGGACCGGAAGAATGAATATCGTTAAGACGTCCGTACCGCCCAAAGCAATCTAGAGATCAGGGCAATCCCTATCGACGGCATTTTTCACGGAACTCGAAAAAGCAATCCTAAAATTTGTAGGAAACCAGAAAGGACCCCAAAGAGCCAAAGCGATCTTGAGAAAGAAGAAAGAGCTGAAGGCAGGACAGGTCTGATTGTAAACTACATTACAAAGCTAAAGCAACCACAGCAGTGTGGTCCTGGCGTAGAGACAGGCCCACAGAACCGGGGAATGGAACAGAGAGCCCAGAAATAAACCCACACACATACGGCCAATTAGTGTGTGACGAAGGAGCCAAGAATATCCAACAAGAAAAGCGTTAGGCACGCTAGGGCGTTAGGACGGTGTTGACAGATCTGGCTCCCTCATGCAAAGGAATGAAACTGGTCCCCCATCTTACACGACCCACAGAAATCATCTCAAAGGGACGCGGCCCGCAAACACAAGACCTGAAAACACAACACTCCCAGACGGAAACATAGTTGAGAAGCTCCTTGACATCAGCCTTGACGACGAACTTTTGATTTGTCAACGAAAAGAAAAAAAAAAAAAAAACCACATCAAACTTTTAAAAAAGTTTCTTCATAGCAAAGGAAACCATCCACAAAATGAAAAGACAACCTGCAAAGTAAGAGAAAATATTTGTAAACCAAAAAACCCCTCATGATCCAATTAAAAAAGGGCAGAGGATATGAATAGCTGACTTTCTAAGGACGACATGCAGAAGGCCGACAGGTACAGGGAAAGATGCTCAATGTCACTCATCGTCAGGGAAACGTACATCAAAACCACAGTGAGATGTCACCTCGCACCAGGCAGAACGGCCACCATCAAGAAGAGAACCCATAGTAAACGCCGGAGAGGATTTGGAAAGAAGGGAATCCAGTGCCCTGCAAGTGGGGAGGCACCCTGGTGCAGCCACTATGGAAAACAGTACGGAGGGTCCTCAAAAAATTAAAAATAGAGCTACCCTATGATCCGGCAATCCCACTTCTCGGCATCTGTCCGCAAGAATGAAGACAGGAACTCAAAGAGACGTGGGTACTCTCGTGTTCGCCGCAGCCAAGACACGGAAAGAACCCGGGTGTCCCTCGTCCCAGGAATGGGTAAAGGAGACGCGGTCCAACCATGGATAGACTATGACTCAGCCTCAATAAAGGAAGGACATTTGGACACCTGCTACCACACGCACGAGCCTGGAGGACACTACGCTCCGTGGGATAAGCCGGTCACAAAGGGGCAGACGCTGCATCCCTCTGCTTATATGACGGACCTAGACCCGGCACATTCACGGACAGAAAGTTGAGTGGCGGCTGTCAGGGGCTGGGGGAAGGGAAGGAGGGACTGGTGTTGAAAGGGGACGTCACTTGATTTTGGGAAAACGAAGGGGCGCTGGCGGGGGACGGTGGGCACGGTTGCGTGACACTGTGAATGTTCTTGATGCCGCAGAACCGCAGGCATAAAAGTGGTAAAGATGGTAAATTCTGTATCATGTACATTTACATCAAAGAATCACTTCAGCTTTTTCTTCATACTTCTTCAGAAAAAGATTTATTTATTTGAGAGAGAGCGTGAGCACCCATGCGCTGGGGCAGAAGAGAGAATCCCCAAGAAGATGGCAACGTGGGGCTCGATCTCGTAACCCACGAGATCAGGACCCGAGTCTGAAACCTAGAATCAGATGCTCGACCGACGGCGCCACCCAGGCACCCCTCTCGGTACTTCCAGCGTGGCTCCCAGAATATGTAAAGGTGCCCGTGGCTGGCACCGTTTGGGGCTGGTGAGCTCTGTAGGTCTACCTCCCATCCCCAGAGACTTGGGCTCAACAGGTCTGAGACGGGGCTGACAAGTCTCCAACACTTCCTGGGGCGATCCCGAGGCCACTGGCCTGGAGACCCTGCTTGAGAACCACCGCCGAGGGGACGCAGAGCAGCCCCCACTTCCCGATGGAAGTCCTGAGACCTCCGGTTGGCCAAGGGCCAGCCTCTCTGGTTGTGCCGGCGGAACCGCCCTGAGGGACCCAGGTGGGAATCTCCACCTGCCCTGGTCGCTGAAAGACACCTGAGCACCAGGGCGCAGGGGGACGTGGGTGTCGCCGCTCCCTGGGAGACCTTCCCCGACGGGGCAGGGGGTCCAGCCGGCTGCTCGTCCTGAGTGACACGAGGAGCTGCGCTGACGTCAGCGGGAGGACAGCGAGTGGCTTTTTTCTTTCTTTTCTTTTTTTTAAAGATTGTACCTATTTATTCGTCAGAGAGAGAGCACAAGCAGGGGGAGCAGGAGGCAGAAGGAGAAGCAGGCTCCCCGCTGAGCAGAGAGCCCGATGCGGGGCTTGATCCCAGGACCCTGGGACCAAGACCTGAGCCGAAGGCAGAGGCTTCACCAACTGAGCCACCCAGCATCCCAGCAAGTGGCTTCTTGACGGGCTTCAGAGTTGCCTCCCACCAGGGCACGACCCGACAATGGCTGTAATCGGAATTCCAACTCTGAGAGCCGACGGCACCTTCCACCGTTACTCCCGTGCTGGCAGGGGACCGTGGTGACCCGCACTGTGAGCACAGCCACCCAGCTGCAGGGGATGGCACAAGGCTCTTTCCCCGAGAGCTGCTGACCAGCAGCAGCATGGGCCTCTGCCAAACCCCAGGCTGCCCGGGGACCCACAGGTCCCCCACGCCTGCCGAGACGGCCCAGCCGAAGCAGCCAGCGCCACGAGCTGACCAAGGGTGGGGGGAATGCACGGGCCCCATCGCAGGTTGCCCACCGCAGCGACACGGGGCCTTCACCCCTAGGTGACAGGTCTGTATCCAGCAGGCTGCTGGGCAGTGTTACAGGCTGACCCATGTCTCCCCAATTTCCTGTGATGGACTCCCCCCCCCACGATCTCAGAATGCGACCGTGTTCGGAGAGAGGGTCTTTAAAGGTGGAATTAAGTTAAAACAAGGTCACGAGTGTGGGCCTCATCCAGTCTGACAGGTGTCTTTACGAGAAGAGACTGGGGCAGAGACACACAGGGGGACCAGCACGTGAGGACCTGGGGAGGAGAACACACCCTCTACAAGCCAAGGAGGAAGGGCTCAGGGGAACCAGCCTGTCCGCACCGTGACTATGGACCTCCAGCCTCCAGACCACAGAAATACGTGTGTGTTGCTGATACTGCCCCGTCCGTGCCCCGTGTCACCCTGGCCCGAGCCCATGCACACGGGAGCTGCTGGGAACGTGGAGATGTGGGACCAGGAGACACCTTTCACGATGAGCTTGGTGAGAACCCGTGGCAGACAGTCGCTGGGGCGGGGAGGCAGTCCATCATGACTACCTCGGTGCCTGCCGTGCGCCAGGCCGTGATCCCTCCTAAGTCCCGTCATCACGGCAGTGATCTGGGCTCCGCCACCGTGCAGGGGTGTCAGGCTCCATCGATCCCCACCGTGGCGCTGGGATCTGCACCTGCCGACAGGTGAGGACACGGACCCAGGTCGCTGGCCAGGAGAGCAAGGAGAGGCCATCTCCCTCCCAGCCCAGGTTCCACCTTGGAGCACAGAGAGCAGGTGTCGCGCTCCCTCTGCCACTCATGCCCTCGCCCGGGACGACGGCCCACGCCGGCAGCTGGGGGAGGCAGGGGGCAGTAAATGACCTGCAGCTGCTTCAGTCCAGCAGAAGGCAGGCGGGGGGGGGGGGGTGGGGAAGGGGGATGCGGGGGGGGTGCAGGGGAAGGAGGCAGAGGAAGGACGGGGAAGGTGCTTGAGAATGGTGGCTACAGCTACGGCCAACACAGACGCCCTGCACAGACGTCACGTAGAGACAGTCAGGAGCACGGAAAGGAGAACGGATGAGAGAGACACAGCGGGGAGAAACGCAGTCGACCCGGGGTCTGGCCCGCCCTGCATGCACACCCCTTCCTCTAGAGTCAGGTCCCAGCCTCCCTCTGCCCTGGCCCTGGAGACTTGGCAGGATTGCCTCTGCCCCTCTCAGGGCCCAGGCCTGGCCAACCAGAACATTCCATCCAGATCGATTGGCTCAAGAGGAAAAGAAGAGACAGATCCAGGCCAGGAGATGCAGCCCCGCAGCTCTGGCTAGAGCTCCTAGTGAAGAAAAGCCATTTCCCCGGGTTTGCTGATGCTGTGGGCAATGTCAGAGCAGACAAGGCCGGGGGACGGAGCCAGCCGAGTCCAAGGACACAGTCGGAGTGCCTGGGCACGTCTCTACCATGACCTACCATGGGGGCTCCAGGTATGGCAGCCAGTCAATCCCTTCTCTAGCCCTCTTCTCTTTCTTCTTCTTAAGTCACCTTAGGTGAGTTAGGAAAACAAGAGGGGCCTTGAATGCCATGCTAAGGAATCTAGACTTTAGGAGTCCAAGCCGGGGGCGCTGGCAAACATCAAAAACCAGCTCTCTGGGAAGGAGGCTCATCTACAGCACTTGCCAATTTCTATGGTCATTCTCAAGCCCCCACGTGCCACTAGAGATGTGCAATGTGCCCATTCCTGACCACACCACTGGGGACAGACTGCACAGTTGTCTCTGGGGAGCAGTCAGGAGCCAGCCCTGGCCATCCTGGCTCAGGCCCGGGGGGCCCAGATTTTCCTATCAGATTCACTGAGACTCCCCTCAGTTTGTCTCAGTGTAGACTAGAGTGAAGACAGAGACATTCACCTACCTAGCAGGATTACGCAATGAACCAGACACGGGGCAGCCCCACGACAGAAAGGGCCGCTGTCTGCAGGCAAGGGGGAATTAGATCAGTGACCAAAAGGCATCCTTCAACTGCTCTCTTGGGTGGAGTGAAAGTAGAGACCCAGCAAGGCTCGGCCATAGGCAGGCCCCTGTGCTCCGAGGGCCAGGAGACTGCACCCTCTCTTCCTAGATGAGGCGGTAGGCTCGGAGAGATGAAGAGACGGACCCACAGTCCCACACTGAGATGTGGCCCTGTGCCTGGTCCCCCTGTGGGACCGTGCCGGGGGGGGGAGAGTGTGCTCACGGCCGTATCCTGTGGGCACTGAGGCTTCTCTCCAGCCCATGCACACCGCGGGCTGCCTGCTGTGGTCCACCCACGGCGCTGACCCCTCTCTGTCCCCACACATCCCCCAACATGCACATACTCCCTCCCTTCTGGCACTCAGGGCTCATTTTTATTTTTATTTGTTTGAACTCCAAGCTTGCTCTGCGTCAGAGCTCAACGAAATGGGCTGTTCCGTGTGGCCGTAGAGCATGCGGCGGGCCATGTCTGAGACACGGCTGCAGTGGCGTCTTTGAAGCAGGTGCCACAGAGCTGCCCAGCCGGCACGTCTGGCCCCATAGGAACACTGCCCGTCTGAAAACTAGAGTAAAGAAGGCGAGAGGCTATGCCGGCAGTTATCCAGGCATGGTCTCTGCTGAGGTCTTCACATCTATAAACGCAACTTTTCCTTGCACGAGGGCGTGACTAGTGCAGCTTGAAAATCAGACTCACTACATGAGCCCAAAGGTGGGGAGGCGGGGGTCTTCATGAGGACATGACATGGCTCCCCATTTTGATGACAGTATAGGATGGGGAAGAAGAACATCAGATCCATGAAAGCAGGGACCTCATCAGCTCCATTGGTCGTGGAATCCCCAATAACTAAGAAGGATGGACGGTAAATGGACAGATGGATGAGTGGGTGAATGAAGAGATGGATGTATGGATGCGTGGATGGATGGATGGTTGGGTGATTGGATGGGAGGATGGGGGGATGGGCAGATGGATGGACAGATGGGTGGATGGATGGACAGATGGATGCGTAGATGGATGGATAAGAGGATGGATGAGTGGATGGATGGGTGGATGGATGGACAGATGGGTGGATGGATGGATGGATGGATGGGTGGATGAGTGGAGAAATGGATGGATGGATAAGAGGATGGATGAGTGGATAGACGGACGGGTGGATGGATGGTGGGCAGGTGATAGTCTTCTTTTCCCTAATAACTGACAGGAAAGGCATTAAAGTGTCACCGGGCTTTCCTACAACTCCAGCGCACCCGTCTCAGTGTAAAGAGCCAGCTCTCCTGAGATACAGCTGGCTGTTCCCAGGACTTAGATGGTTTAGATCCCCACTGAGGCCTGAGCTGTGTGCCTTTGAGCAAGTCACTCCCCCTCCCTGAGCTCCCTAGTTCTCATCTGGGAAAAGAGGTGGAGTCACACTCACCGTTGGGTCTGATCAACGATGGTGTGCGGTGCCGTGAGCCCGTGAACATTAATGATGATTATCAGTTTTCCGAAACGCTGAGTATTCTTAGCCACTGCATGTTTTATCTCCGGTAGCGGTGACTGAGCCCCTTTCAGAGTTTCCAAACTGGGAGTATTAAAAACTAAATGACATTTTATGGTCGCAGTGAAGTCAGCAGCTGAAAGACCAGTGCCAAATCTCTCTAGAAGGATTTTGGGGACTCGCTTCGCTCATACACAGCAGCTTCTACCTGCTCAAGATATGCTCGATAGCTCTTCTTCTTAACCTGTTTCCTCTTTAAAATAATCCTAAAACACACGAAGTGAAACAACAATACAAAGTCAGATTTACCGCAGGCCCGTAGGGGCCGTGGGCCGATTTCCAACGTGTCCCAGCTCTGAAGAACATCCAGGCGGCTCCTGGTGGCCCCGGGAACCCTCCGGTTTTGATGTTTAATTTTCAATTTGCATCTTTAAAAGGTAACATTTGCTCCAGATGAGTTGGTCTGGTCTGAAATATTTATCTGTGAAGAACACATTTTAGTTCCTCCTGGAGAGAGAGGGAACCCCTTTGAATGTTGTCGTTATTGAAAGAGTGTTATAGGGGCGTACGTGTCTCTGAGTCCCAGCTGTTTCGAGGTTTATTTGCTGGTTCTGATTCTGGTACCAAGTGAGGGAGAAGCTCAAGGTTAGGGACACTGGTTCCCTGACCATGAGCCCTCGTCATTGCTGTAGGGGCAGCCGCTCTGATCCAAGCCACGGGATGGAGCTGAGTGGCCTCCACGTCTGTGCCAGCCCACGCTGGGCCTCTGACGGCTAAAGCTTTCCTTTTAGCAGAATTGCTGGCAGTTTTCTGAACTGCTCAGTTCCCAGCTCCTTCAAGTGGAGAAGCCTAAGAGAGTTAATGTCTCCAAAAGAACACGGTCCTGTGTGTGGAACCCCAGTCCCATGGGTCCGTCCACTCCTGGCGGTGACTGGCTGGGCTCCGTGAAGACCAGCGAGGGCTGGGGTACTGATAAGCACAATGAGCTTCGGCTCCAGCCCACACAGAAGGCTTGCTGTGTAGACTGTCAGGGGCCCTGTTAACGCAGTAAGTTATGTTCCTCTCCCAGGACACGGTCGTTCCGTGCACACTGCACGGGGACTGAGATGGATCCTGAGGGGCCATTCTGCACTGTCTTGCCACCTCCCCTGTGCCCTGACCTCACGCTCCCGCAGGGGCTGAGACGTCGCGACGCTATGAACAAACACCAGCACGTGGGTATTTCCCTGTTCGCTGGGCCAAGCACAGGGATGAGTGTGCCCCACGGAAGGCCCAGCATCTGTAGGAAGGCTGGCGTAACTTGGTCTTCCATCTGGAGTTGGTACAGAGCTGGAACACACACAGCGATGGGCCCCGGCTCCCAGGTGCGGCCTGAGCCGGTCTTACGTACACGCACGCCCGTGGGAACAGCCCTGACATTCTGATCGACACAGGTGCCCGCACCCGGGAGCAGTCCCCACGTCCAGTCACAGGCTGTACCATCCCCCGGGAGCCCACCATTCTACTGTCGTCGTTGGTGTGGCCGGCAGAATAACGACCCCCCACAATGTCCAAGTCCCAATCCTCAGATCCTGTGCAAACATGGCTTCTGGACCCAGGGGCTTGGTAGGGGCTGTTAGAGCGTGGATGGGGAAAGTGGCCAGGGATCTGGTGGGCCCCGTGTCATCACAGAGCCCTTGTAAAAGGGAGGCAGGAGGGTCAGCGTCAGAGGATGCGTGCCGATGGCAGCAGAGGACAGGGTGACGTGGGGCCACGGCAAGGAGCACGGGCATCCCCAGAAGCTGGGAATGGCCAGGAAACAGACTGTCCCCCGTGCCCCCCAGAGGGACACGACCCTGCTGGCCCGTGCAGACACCTCATCCCCAGAACTGCAGGAGAACACGGACATGTTGTTTAAGCTGTTACGTGTGCGACAATTTGTTACAGCAGCTAAAGAAACCAGTACAATTAGCCTGGCCTGGTCCTAAGCTCCCAGGAAGTGGACTGACACGGCGAGCACACTTTGAGTCTGGCCTCTGTCTCAGCACAATGTCTGTGACGGTCATCTCCGTTGTGATGACGCCTTCCCACCATCACGGTGCTGGGTTACCCTGTGGGAATGTGCTGTGGCCCCCTTGACCCATTTTCCTACGTGAGTGCTCTTGGATGGCTTCCACTCTGGAGCCAGGAAGCCTAAGGCTTCTAGGGACTTTCCTGCACATTTAAAAAATTTGTTATTGTGACCTATGCACTCATCTCTCTTGGGAATATACCTGGGGGTAGGGTTTCTGGAGGGACCTCATAAAGCAGTTTATGTGCAGCTTTCTGAAAAGATAGCAAACCGCTGTCAAAGTGGTTGAGCCCAGTCTCCCCGCCCTTCGCGAGCCATGAGGAAGGGCTCGGTGGTGCCACATCTCCCCCGTGCCGAGCCAGGGCAGCCGGGCCCTGCTCTGTGGGGTCGCTGGCAACCAGGTGCAGGACACGGCTGCACAGCGAGGTGGGCACGAGGCAGAGCGCATAGGGGCGAGGTATATTCACACCAGGTGGACACAGAGGGATCGCCCCCTGAGGGAGCCGGCTTTCCAGTGGCGCCCAACATGGCGAGCCAAAACAGCCCTGTGAGGAACTGGGGGAAGAACCTTCTAGAAGGAGGGAGAAGTAGTTGGTTACGGCAACCACCCTGTGCTCTGGGTGTCTTCACAGGCTCTCGCGGATGCCTGGAGGGATGCTCCCTTGTGATTGTGCGCGTGGGCTGTGTCTTTCTCACGTGCATCCAGGCAGAGGGGATGGGGTCCCGGAATCAACAGGGCATTACTGGCAAACCAGGGGGGGTGTCCGAGCCTGGCAGCTAAGGGCTGAATGCTCGTGTCCCCCACACTTGCCCTGGTGAAGCCCCAGCAATGGGAGGTAGTTTGGTGCGATGAGGCCACGGGGATGTGGCTCTGTGGTGGGATGAGTGTCCTTAAAAACAGAGGAAGACATCATCACTATGGGCGGCTACAGGCCGGAACTGGTTCTCACCAGGAAACACACTGGCTGGCACGTTGGTCTGGGACTTCCAGGCTCCCTACACGTCTGTGTTTTAGCTGCGTGCTCTGCTGTGTCTTGCAGCTGCCGGAGCTGACCCTGAGCCTTCAGCGCTCCTTCCCATCCCTCTGCTGGAATGTTCCTTTGCTGGATCCTGCAGGCTGGCTCCTGGACAGCGCCCGGTCTCCACTCAGATCCCCTCTGATCAGAGACACTGGCCATGGGCCCCCACACAGTAACACCCCCTCTGTGTCAATGTTCTCCCTTCCCAATGCATGACATTTGTCTTCTGACAGTGAACAAAGGGTATGAGTCCCCCAGGACACCAGCCCCACCAGGACAGCTCCCCCTTCAGCCACGGCACGGTGGGGTCCCCGGATCAGCCCCCGCATGAATCCAGGAACCAATCCACCTCCCGTGCACTCCCTCCTGCCAAGGGAACTGGGTCCCAGGGTCTGGAAACACCTAAAATCCTTCCTGGGAGCTTGAAGCCCTAGAGGCAAAGTGCAAGGTCTTTTCTCCAGATGGAGAGCTGGAAGACTTGCCACAAACCCAGGGTGGGATTTAAGAGACAAGTGACAAGAGGTCAACAGTGTGCCCCTTTGTTTTTGCCGGGCCTCGTCTCAATCCTTATCGTGGAAAAGACCTGTTGCAGGGACCCTAGGATTAAATTCCTATTTCAGCCATGGCTTTGTTTTCCCTTCTGCTGCACATGTGAGGACACCAGCTACCTGAACGGCGTGAACGTGGGCGCCAGGGCCGTGGCTGGGCCGTGTGTGGTCCTCCCACAGTGACTCCATGAGCGGTTCCCTCGTTCTTGATCTTTACGAAAGCAAGGGGTGCCCCGTCCCCCAGATCCTAAGTGGGCACCGGGACCATCTCCTAGACCAGGAGCCATCGTCACGCTGTGAAGCAGCCGTGCATGGGCACATGTGGTTTCTGGAGTGTGTCCCAGATACGGGTGTTGTGGGAGCGCACGGCAGCTCACGGGACAGGGAGGGGGAGGTGCCGGTGGGCGGGGGACAAGGGGACTGGCCGTGGGCGCTGAGAGGCAGGAGGGCAGGGCCAGAAGCCAATGGGGCTGAGTGCTTTCAGCGTGATCTCAAGCCGCGCCCCCCCAGCCAGCCTGGAAAGGTGCCGAGACGAGGGTATGAACAATATCGGTAACTACAACAGGCGCTTTTTTCAACGACGTTCATCCTTGAAAGAACACGACAGCCACCCAACTCCAAATCCCAGAAACCCTCAGGCGTTCGGCATTTCCCCAAAGAAACGGCTCTGAGGTCGGGGAAACCTGACGGAAGAAAACAGTGCCATTTCCACGCACACCCCCGTCGCCGTGTGGCCGCCGTCCCTCGGTCTGAGCCACGTCGAGGACGCCCAGCGTCACAATCCCAGTTACGTCCCGGAGCCCCGGGGCTGAGCCAGGTGCGCAGGCCGCTCTGAGCGCCGCGGGCTGTTTCAGAAAAGGCAGGAAGCATGAAATTTCTCTGACGCCCTGATGGAAAGCACTCGACCTCATGGAACAGAGTGAAAGATGGAAAATTAGACAGATTAACCCAACTTCCCGGAGAAGCACCAGGTTTGAACTGGAACAGCTGTCCCCACTGTTTCCGGAAATTAAAACAGGGAGAAGAGAAGCAGGAGGATGGGGGAGGGTGTAGAAGCCCCTACCCCGCGGCGGAGAGCACAGCCCAGGGCCCATCTGCCCCCGGCCACCCACGCGGCGCCGGCCCCAGGGACGCGCAGCCCCAGCGTCTGAGGACCAGCATGTGACACGACACGGTCTTCTTGTTACCACTTAACTGGGGCTGTCAGTCACCTAATTGCTTCGATAAAATATAATTAATTAAGAATAACGTGTGGAGACGTTACATGAGCTGGAAATCACACACGACAGTTTCTAGATTTTTCCTGATCACCCGCGTCCTGCCAGACTGATGTGTTCATATTTAGACAAAGGGGGAAGCTTTCCAAAGTCAGTGATGGTGCTTTCCCGTCCCCTTTGGGTTTAGGAATAAAGGCAACTTGGGGTGTGTATGTGAGAGAAACAGGGACCCGTAAGCCATCGGGAGCCTGAGCCTGAGCCGCCAGGGAAGACGCAGACGCGAGAGCGTGTGCTGTGAACACAGCCCATGGCCACCGGCAGAATGACTCAGAGAAGGGCACACGTGAGGGAGGGACATGAGTAAGCGAAGTACAAGGGGACCCCTTGCCCTTCTCTGAGTCCAGCTTACACGTTTCCCACGTGTGTGGATGCAGAGCACCCACATGGGGGTGGGGGAACAAAGCGGTCCCTTTCCTGAGTGTCCTGACTTCTGGGGAGGTGGCCACACAGCTCCAAGTATGACATCACCCCGATGACAGCAACCGGAAGCCGGTCCACCCCCACCCCCAACCACGCATCACGTCCAAAAGAACAGAAGTCATGCAAGGTGAAAACCTTCATTAGGCTTAGGATCAACGGTTCACACAGACACTCCCTCCGACTCACAGGGACATTTGCTCACGTAACGAAGCCCAGGTTGGCAGTCCGGAAGGATTACAGCGGTCAGTGGGGTGGTGCAGACCCAGCCCGCTTCTACTTCTCTGGTCTATGTACCTGTGGCTTCTACCTTCAAGGTCACCTCTTGGTCCAAGTGGAGCTGCTGGATCTCCAGCCATCACTTCTATGGTCCACATAGAAAAAAGGAGGAGGAAGAAGGTTGAGGGAGAGGCAGAAGGGAGAGTTTGCACAGAAGATTTTTCCCAGAAGCTCCCCCAGTAATCCCATGTAAATGCACTGGGTCAGAACTTAGTCGTGTGGTGACAGCTAGCTGCAAGGGAGCCGGGGAAACGAGCCTTTTGTGGGGTAGACCACTTGTCCTGAGTAAGTCCGTGGATCTGTAAATAAGGAAGAAAGGGGAACAGGGATTTCCCGCAATAGATTCCACTGTGGTGAGCAGAGGGAACATCGCCGAACCCTCCTGTTTTTTCATTTGTAAAGTGGCCTTCAGGTAAGACAGACCGAGCTTTCAGACTGAAGCTGCAGCAAATATTCATCAGGATAAAAATCCGTTCTGCACTGAACTGAAGAGCTAAGTCATGAGGAGAGGTTTCCAGCCTCACAGGGCGGAGGGACCCAGCAAACCCTCCCTCCACCCTTCACATCTGGAAGGCAGCCGTCCACGGAGGCCCCCAGAGGAGCCGTCACGGACAACCGCTGGGCTCGGGGGGCGTTCTGGGGGCCTGCAGACCCTGCGCCCGGAATGGCACAGGTCACCCGTGAGCCCGGCCCTCGGCCCCTGCCCGGAAGGCCACCTCCTCGTCCACACGCCCCAGGGGCGGACGCAGTCTCTCCGACGCCACAGCACCCGTGCAAGCAGGTCCCTGCCGACAACTGTGGGGTCCCCAGGCGCGCGCTCCCCTCCGGGCACGCTGCCGACAACTGTGGGTGTGATTGGAGGGACACCCAATGGCCAGCGCCAGTAGAATAATTTTCTCAGAAATGAGGACGTCCTGGACTAGAAGGAAGGTTTCTCCCTGTGTGCACAAGTCTGCACGACGAGACAGGAATGTGGCCTCTCTCCCCTGTTTAGAAAAAAGGCCAGTGGGTGGACGGAAGGGGACGGGACTGGGGCTCCAAGTCCAACAGTGGAGGCCGACCTCCTGCAGGTCCTGGCTCAGGGGGCGGCGGCGGAGCTGAGGCGGTCTGGCTAGGACCCAGAGCGAGTGGGACGCCGTCGGGAACGTCCTCGCCGGGAACGTCCTCGCCGGGAACGTCCTCGCCGGGAACGTCTCGCCGTTAACTCAGAGGAGTCGGCCTCACCAGCCCGACCCAGCCCGCTCAGGGGCCGTGGCCACGGCTCCAAGGCTCCCTTGCAAACAGAAGTGCATGCACCAAGTTCAGGATACGAAAACCAAACCAGAAAATGGACAGCTTCCAAACCTGTCCGAGAGCAGGGCGTCAGCTGGCGGGAATGGGAATCAGGAATGCGTCCAAACCCGCTGTTTTTCTGGAACTTGTGTCTGAGTACATCAGGACAAAAAGTACGACGCCCAAGAAATATGTCAAAATAAATCCCCAGTCAGCTGTGTCCTGCTGGCCCAAGGCATGGGTGTCCAGCACGGCTGGGGGCACGTTTCCCTGCATACAGTGATGTCCGCCGGGGTCACCGCGTGGGGGCACGGCGGCTCTCCTTGGTGCCTGTCCTCACGAAGTGCCTCAGTCCCAAGAGGAGGCTGGGCTGGAGGAGGAAAGGCATCGGCACACCTCACTCTCCACAGGGAGACTACAGAGAAGACAGTAGTGGATGGAAAGTGCAACTGTCTCCCGACCCAGGGGTGAGGTTCATCCTACCATGTCGAGCTGCAGGGGCTCACGGACTACATCGCTGCCCGCTTCTCTCAAATGGTTCCCCCAGTGGTGCCCAACAATGCAGCCATGAGAGGACACTGGGTCTGTGAAGGTTAATGTCAACTCACGTAGCCCAGGGGCCCCCAGATACTTGGTTAAACACCAGTCGACAGGTGGCTGGAGGTATTTTGGGGATGAAGTTAAGATTTAAGTCTGTAGACTCTGAACAAGGGAGATTGTCCTCCATAATGTGGGTGGGCCACATCTCATCACTTGAAGTCCTCATAGAAAAAAGACTGAGGAGCCCTGAAGAAGAGCACTCTGCCAGCAGACTGCCTTCCAACCCTTCCCTGGGTCTCCAGCCTGCCTCGTTCTCTGCCGATTTCAGACTCGCCAGCCCCACAAGCATGTGAGCTGTTTCCTTAAAGCCCATCTCTCCATCCCACGGGAACCTGTTGGTTCTGCTTCTCCAGCAACCACGACTAACGCGAGGGCCATCCTGCTCCCGTTACCCTCACAGGTGGTGGGTCGCAAACCACATTATTCTGTCTCGTTCTTCCTGTCTGTGCAAACGTCACTCTTAAGAACGTCACCGCTTCTTTCCTGCGCTGTAAAAATCTGGAATGCAAATCTGTCCTCATGCAAAATCACGTCTTCGTAAACTTTGGAAGCTCAACATCTTTCAAGGGACATCATCAGTCCAAGAGAGGGGTCAAGCCTGTCACACTCCAGTGCTCGCCCGGTGCCACTGTGGGAACGTAAGTCTTTCAGTGAGAGCAGCCAGTGAGTCCCGGGGAGACACCGGAAGCTCACGCCCCCCACGACCCGTCTTGAGCTTTGCACAGGCCACGTGGCTCCCATGCTCCCCGCTCGGCCCCGGCTTCTCCAGCGCACACGTGAGTCCCGGTCACTCGGGGCTCCTTCCCCTTGCAGGGCGCGGGCAGGTGCTTTGCCAGGTTCGGACCACACAGATGCCAGGAAGACATGGGGTCCCCACCCAGGGAGAAATTGTTTATTTTTCTAACAAAAGCTCTAACGTCACTTAAATGCCTCTCTCTCCTACGCCAACACCTTAAACAAACAAAAAAATACAAATATTACGCAGTGTGACCACGTCATTCTCAAGAAAGTGGCAGGATTTACAACAAGTCCCAGTTCGCGGCACAAGGGCCTCGCCCAAGAACGGGGACACAGGTTCCAAGCTCCATGTTGCCAGCCCTCCAAGGTGACTCTAGGTCACCCTGGGCCTGCCCCTCAAAAGCCAGTCCTTACAAATCTATGTGTTTAGGAAAGCACGTAATCTATGCAGGGGAGCTCAGAAGTTACAAGTGTACAGTTGGAAGGGTTTTCACAGTGGACCCACCACCGAGACCCCCACCTTGACTGATAGAAGGATCCAGGCAGCCTCCTAGGGCCACCCCTCCTTCACCTCCCGCCTCCCGCACGAATCACCCCCAGAAGAGGTCTCAGTTTTATAGACTTCCTACGTATTCCTTAAAGAAATATTTTCATTGAAATAATTTTCCCGTAAGGATTTAAAAAGTGCATCACAAAGACCACCAGACGCCTGTCCCTTCCGAGCTGTAGGGGCACCCAGTCCCTTCCCGAGGCTGACATGGGGTTGCAGGTACCTCAGGGCTCCGGGCCTGCAACACTTGGATGGGCTGCGGCTGCGGAGGGGGCCGGCAAGAAGTCAGGTCATTCCAAGTCTGCATGTGGTGTGGACACGCCCCCCCCAGCCTGTCCGAGGTTCAGACCCAGAACAGATTCCGCAGCATGTTGGGGGGGGGGGCGACGTGCACCTCCTGGGACCACCCCAGGTGAGCGGCACTGCTCCTGCACAGATGATCTAAGAACCCGTACCTGGAGGAACACTGGCCAGGTGGGCTTGAGAAACGGTCTCTCAGCCCTCAGCCTCACAGGTCTGAGAGCTCACTGGTCATTATTACGGGGTGGGGGTGGGGGGGGCAAGGTCATCAAGAGACCAGAGTATTTTCTAGATTCTTCCTAAGCCCTCTCTTGCCCATCATAATGACCCGAGGAGCTCATTAACACACAGACTCTGGGTCCCTTCCTGCCAGATCTCCAAAGGAGGACTTGGGCCCTGGATCTGGATCTTCACCAAAGGCCCCTGGCGGTTCTGGGATGGGGCGTCCTGTGTTTGGGAAACACTGCTTTTTCTGAGAAGACCCAGCTAGTAAATATCTCGGGCTTTGAGGGCCCTGTGGTTTCTGTCTCAATTCCTCAACTCTGCTTGTATGTGAAAGCAGCCACCAAGAATACCTAATGATTAGGTGAGGCTGTGTACCAATAAAACTTTATTTACAAAAACAAGCAGAGGGCCAGATATGGGGGCTCTGCTCTACTTCTAGTCCTAATTCTATCTGTCAGACACATTATGAGGCGAGAGACCACAGGGAACGTAAGTTGAGCTGATGAAATGAACCCAAACATTAAAATTAGTAAGACTGCGTGAAACATGGCTCTGTCTGTGCTCTCTTTAGTGAGAGGCTCATTCTAAGTGATGACCGCGCCTTGAGATCATCACATGGTATTAGCAGAGTAGGCAAGACTGTTACAAGTTCAGTGTTTAGAATTAGTACCGTAATTAATAACACCATCGATGTACGAATAATGCCATATATGTGGGCACAAATGATCTTGTGCTGCTAATCAATTACGTGAAAGTTTATTTTCTCTCATCTCTTAACACACCCATTGTGTATTTTAATAAGTAACAGTAATACGGCAGCTCCCATATATAATTTGTAGGATAACAAATGTCCATCTTTTGGGATTAAGTGGTCAAATCTTTATCTCTGGGGTTCAGAACCACTGATCCAGTACTGGTTCCCCAGAAACTATTGCAAAGCCTGGAGATTTCCGGCCTCGGAAGGGGCAGGGCCCTGAGGCGAGGAAGCAGGATGCCCAGGGCTCCCCAAAGGCCCAGCTGCCCCAGAGGAGAGGCCAGCATCAGATCTGGAGGCTACACTTCCTCGTTCTCCGGACAGCCTGCCCTCTGGGCTTGGGGTCCATGGCCTGGCTCAGTCTCCCGAGAGGTTCTAGAACATGGTGGGCGTGCAGGAAGGCCCAAGGTGGGGGTGTGGGCGCTCACAGTCCGGGGTTGCGGGATGTCCAAACCACACGAGGCTCTGGTTAGGCCTCCAAGGCAGCTGGGGGGTTTTCTTTGTATTCTGATATGAAGCTTCCGGCATTTAAAAAAGGAAAGATTTCTCAGAAAATTCTGGGTGTGACTCCTTTTGAGAAGCTGGCAGGCAAGGTAGGTCTGGCTGAGGAACCTGCTGCGGGGTGGGGGCAGGGCATGACCGCTGAGGTGGGGGGCACGCCCTTCACTTTGATGAAATCCTCACTTCTCCGCACTACCTCCCTCCGGCAGGGGCTGCCGGGCACCCGGCTCCTTCTTACGGTGGTGCGCAGAGGAGAGGGCCGTCCTGTCCTTCGTACCTCCGTGTCTCTCAAGGCGCAGGCACAGAAGACGTTGAGAAGTCTAGGACTTGGGGCAAATCTTCCCTTACAGACGCGAAGCCGGTCCCAGAACGGCGCAGCGTCCCTCCTTCTCCCAAGAGAGCAGAGGGGGCGGAAAAGCCTCGGGCAGCGAGTCGACGCTAGAGCTGAGTCTTATCACAGAGGAGGCGGCCGTCGGGAGGAAGGCCACCTCTGAAGACGGAAGGGGACTGAGGTCCAAGGCACGGGTGGGTGGGGGTCCCAGAGGAGGGAACATCCCCCAGCAAGCACCAGAGGCATCGGAGATGCAAGCCGACGTGACCTTGCAGTTCCTCCCGGCGAGGGGCCCCCCTCCTGCCCCACATGTGTCCAACGCCCAGCCCTGTTCTCGGCTAACCAGCAGGACGGAGCAGCAGCACGCGCCAGTGTTCCTTACCGCACGTGCCGTGCACACAGGCCCAAGGTCAGAAGGTTATACCAACACAGTGAATCGTCATTACCTCGGGGACGCGCTCGTGCCCGATGGTGGCCAGGTCTCTGCCGGGTGCATGACAGACCCACTGAGCTCCGTGAAGGTGGAGCCCACGCCGGTCTCGGGGGTGCTGCTGGTGGTCAGCTGCACCCTCCCCAGGTGTAGACAGGCTAGTTTGGAATCCGAGCTTGGCTGCCTCTTAGCTGTGTGACCTTGGGCCACTTAACCTCTCTGGGCCCAACATCCTCCTATGGTGTATAGAGCATGAGTAACCACCACACTCTGAACATCTATGTGCGGGTGCCAGAGAAGTGTTGCTTGATCCGTGCCCGGGACATGCGAGGAGTTAATAAGTATTGGCATTTGCTGTTGGCGGTGTTGGTCCTTATTATTAATTACTGAATACTTACCGCTGGCGCGAGGCTCAACTCAGCCATGCACTGTCTTATTTAATCCCCAGAAGAACCCAACAGGCTACACACTCTTCTCCCCCTGACACAACGGAGGGAGTCTGGGGTCGGGGAGCCCCTCTGTGATCCGCGGGCTCGGCTGTGCCACAGGCCTTCGCTGCTCACGGGCGGCGGCATCTGACGCAGAAGTCTGCTAAGTGACGGGTGAGACCGGGCGGTGATTCAGAATTCCTTCCATGAGACCGTCTTGTTTCAGGAAGCTCCTACCTCCTGCCAGTGAAAGTGTCCAGACTTAGCTGTGCCAATGCCTGGGGGCCCTCCCATCAGACGGCTGGTGGCTGATTATCTGGGCATCAGACACTTAGTAAGGAAGACCACCCACGGGCCCCCCGACTGGTGGGAGACCAGAGGCTTGTCCTGCTTTTCCCTCTGAGAAGATGGGGCCCTCCTCAGACTTCTTCACAGGGAAGGGACAGGGATCCGCCCCCCAGTCCACAGGGGGACCCATGAAACAGTATGGTTGGTGTCACCAAGACTTCCCTGCAGAATCCAGCAAAAAAAGGCCCTCAGTCAAATAAGGTAATAAAAAGGACATTCCTACTGAGACTCGGTGGGAAGGGAC
Organism: Mellivora capensis; assembly: GCA_004024625.1. Taxonomy (NCBI): domain Eukaryota; kingdom Metazoa; phylum Chordata; class Mammalia; order Carnivora; family Mustelidae; genus Mellivora; species Mellivora capensis. Next base: position 199,979 of record PISX010001036.1, on the reverse strand, counting down.
TCAGAAGGACATCAGGAGTGAAATAAATAGCACTAATCACAGACCGGGCCCAGTGGGTGGCAAATGGGCCACCATCCCCGTGCTTCCTGCTCTGTTAGTCGTGGGGCGGGTGGCAAGGGCCTGCTGGCCAGTCCCCCTTCCAACAGGGCTCCCGGGGAGTACGGGGCCCACCTGCACTTTCCTCCTTCCCTGGGGGGCCTCTGTGTTGGTCAGCGGGTTACTACTGAGTCCGGTGACACAGGAAAACAGCGTGGGGAGAAGGCAGGGCTAATGCGTTTGACATTTATAGAGAACCATGGGGGGCAAGTGTTCGTCCCCTGTGGAATTAATGTGCCGTAGTGGGTTTCTGGTGAGTGCCGTGAACAACAGTCCCGGGTCCTTTGAAAATGTCAGATTTAACAGCACGGGAAAATGTCTTTTGAGTCTGAAGATGAGAAGTCAGGGGAGCTGAATTAACACCAGAGCAAACATTTTACCAAGTAATAGGGCCGTAGTTGCCCTGGACGGGGCACCGCGCAGGGCAGCCTCTAATCTCTGGTGGTTAATGAACTTTGGAAACTGCTCAATAAATCCTCCAGGCTGTGACAGGCGCTGCTGTAGATAAATCCAGGCCCGCTTCAACGGACTGCATCATTTTTGTTATGAAAGAAGGTTAATTTTCATATCCACGGGACTCTGTTCCCTGGAAAGGAACGTTTGTTGGAGAGGAGCGCCCCGTATCAGCGGCCCCCGGGCCACAGCGTGGCTAGAGAGCACCTGCCTGCATGCAGGGTAGACCCGGGGGCACAGCCCGCACCGCAGAAGCGCCCGCTCGCACCGCGCACAGGAGCACCGGGGCCCAGCCGGTGGGCGTCGGCTCCACGCCAAACAAGGGGAAGGGGCCCTCGGAACACAGGGCGGTTTCAAGACGGCAGCCCCCTCGTCCACCACCCAGAGCACACGGGCAGTTTTCAGAAGCCCACGCAGTTCAGAGCCATGCTCGGCCCTGACCTCACATCCGGGCCATAGTGCCCATGAGGAGCTCTGCCAGCAGCTTCCTTACCTCCCAGGTCCGGGAGCGGTGACCCCGCCAGCGCTCCCCAAGTCCTGCCCACTGTGGCTGCCTCTGCTCTGGTCTCCAAGAGCTGTCTCCCTCCATGGGCTCACCATTACCTTTCTGCTCGGCTCGGGGAGTGGGAAAGGTGTCCAGCAGAAGGAAATTCCCCCAAGGCAGCTGCTTCCCTGGCTGCTGGAGCCGTGTACCCAAGGGCTTGCCTTAGGAAAGCTGCCCAGCCAGGGCGAACTGCAAGTGGGGCCGGTAATTAGGGACAGTCGGCGTCCACAGAAGACAGCGTGCCAACGCGGGAACATGGCTTCCCATTAGTATCATCATTTTTTTTTTAACCTAAGGATCGTTCTGCATATAGCACCTAAGGGAGAGAGTCTTACTACCCACTCACAAATACGCCAGAACCAGGGAGCATCCCAGGAAGTAACACGGTTGGGTATGAAGCACACCTGTTTGCAGTCCAAGAGCCTCTGCCCAGGCAATCCCAGAGCCCTGCGCACCGAGTGGGGGTTCCCCCGAAAGGCTGCAGGAACAGCATTCGAGGGACGAGGGCGCACCTGCCGCCCAGACCATGTCCCTTAGCCGATACAGCGCGGCAGCGCAGTGCATGACGGGGCTCTGGGGAGACCCGGCTGTCCCAGACCTCGTCCACTGCCAGGTCACGTCCGGCGTGCTCTGCTCGCACCCCAGGCCTGCCCAGTCCAGCCGATGTCTTCCAGGCCTCACAGCGCAATACAGCGGCTCAGCCCCTAGGCCCTAAATGGAGCGGAGTCTGTCCATTTGGGTAAATTTCTGCTTTCTCGGCCTCACTTACCTGGCAGATCACAGAGTGATCTCACACAGTATATCTCAAGGGTGTTTTCTAGAACATTCTCTGAGCTTCCGAGGATCCTGAGGCCTGAGGGCATGTGCGTTCAGACTGGCACCAGAAACTTCCCCAGGGACCCAAACTAGGCAGGTGGGAACAGAGAACTACGACCAGGCCGCTCTCAAGAATCCCTGCTTCTTTGTTCCCAGTGTGTCCTCATTAAAAATCCCTCCTTAATAAGTAATTTTTTTTAATTACAAAATCATGTCAGAGAACATGGGGAATTGAAACAATGAAAAGGGAGAAAAAGGAGCTGAGATCTCATGATCCTGACTGGGGTTTCTCACCCTCGGCGCACCCAACATTTTGGGGCAGGCCATCGTCTGCTGTGGGGGCCAGCCTGTCCTGCAAGGTATTCAACAGCACCCCCGGGCCCCACAGATGCCCACAGCAACCCCACCCCAACCTGCAGGGACGACAGGGTCTCCAGACGCCGCTCCGGCGCCCTGGGCCCGGTGAGAAGTCCTGACCTACAAACCCAGAGACACTCTGCCGACGTGACTTGCACACACTCCTCAAATCACGTCAGATGCCCGTCCCACGGACGCTGGTGAGACACCTACTACGCGCTGGGCACTGGACTTCGGTAGGACAGAGGCTGAGCTGCATCAGAAAGGCGAGCTCGCTTTCTCCGGGGGCAAACAGCGGCTTGCAAGCCCCACGCAGCCCCGAGCATTCACTGGGACACAGACGGGGCCCCGAAGCGACAAGGGTCTGGGACAGGCCACCCCGACAATTGAGTGGAGAACCAGGCGCTGCGCACCGAGAGCGAGGCAGAGGGGCTCTCCACCTCCACCGTCCCCGTGGACGCCACCCTTGTAGGCTGTGGCGAGTGCGCGGGGCGGCGGGATGTCCGCTGGTGCCCTCCGCAGGAATGATCTCTGGCCGTTTTCCTTCTCAGGAAACAAAACAAATGTGGGGGGAGCGGGCGGCACACTTTCTCCTCACGTTCTTTCTTCTCTTCAGAAACTAAAAATTCTCGCTAAGTGGATGTTTTCGTTTATCGTAAACTGCTGGGTTGAGTGCGATGGGCTAATTATTTCCGCACAGTCTAAAAGAGGCCCAGAATAATTGTCTACAATTTTCTGCATTTACTTTCTCCCAAAGTACGTATTTTTCTTCCTTAAATTTTAAAGCCCGCATTCCTGATTGGGCCCTGGTGATCTCATCTGTGAAACAAGCAGGCACTAGAACCAAACGTCAATCACAAGTGTCCCAGTGATCTTTCGGGGCCCAAGGCTGCCAGCCTCTCGGACGGACAGTTTATGACAGTAAATGATTAGTATTATCATTTTTTTTTTAACCTAAGCATCGTTAGGTCCTCTGGGGAGGGTGCCGGCATCCCAGACCCCATCCCATCCTCCTCTTCCTCTCCAGATTGAAGATGCCGCATGCCAAGCCCCACCTAACCTTCCCCTTGCAAAGTGCCGTTCTGAATCCCCATCTGCTGCCTTCAGATGGTGACTCTGTCACCCGGAGCTGTTGCAGTTTTCAAGTATTTGCTCGATCGTTAAGGATGACCAGCCGCCGTGGTCACTGCCTATGCACGTACGCCTACAGGCTCCCCTCCTCGGCGAAGGCTTGTCGGGCAGGTGCAGGGAGACGGCTGGGATGTAAGGGAGCCCAGGTGCCGTACTTCTCCGCAGAACCCCAAACCTCCTCTCTGCCAAGGCTGTAATCAGCCCCACGTCCCCTCTCCTCACCGCTAAAAGTCTCCGAGCTGTACTAACCATGCGGGCTGCCCATATTGAGCCACTTAACAGTTCATATGGTCTTTAAAATGCATATTGTGTGACACCCGCGGGTCTGGGTTTGTGAATGACAGCTTTTTATTAGAACTGCCTTCCATCCTCAGGAAAGATATTATCTCCCTGTCTTTGCAACTTGCCAACAGCATCTTGAAGGATCCGGGGAGGGGCACGGGCGGGAGGGAGGCAGCCTGGGAGGCTGCGCCGACAGCAGCGCCGTTGCTGGGGGAGGGGGGGGAGGGGCTGGGCAAGCGGGTGCATCTGCGCACGGACGCCGGGATGGTGGCGCGATCGCAGGTCTACTGAGAAGCGACGGGGCCGGGAAGGGAAGGAAGACAGGCGTGGTCCCTCCGCACGCGGCGTCCGTTCACCGAGGCAGCAGTGAAGGCATTAATTCCGCGGCAAGCGTTCACATGCGTACAGTAAGACGGATTTTCTCAACAGTTCGGCGTGGCGCAACCGTCATGCGGTACTTAAAACCATTCATTACAGCGAATAGATAGCTTAATGAGACGAAGCATCGAGCGTCTCCCCTGAACGTGCGATGGCAGGGAACAGGTGAGAGCTGTCCCCGAGCACGAACTATCACCCCTCCGGCGCAGCGTTGCTTCTGTTGAATATTCAAAGGGACGGCTTCCCAGGACAGCATCGCATTAGTCTGCGTCACTAAAGAAAAAAGTCTGCAACAAAATTATCTACGCGATCCTCACCTCATAACGCTGCACTTGAGACAAGGGCCGATCACCGACTGACCTTTGCTGATCTGTCCCGGCTCCAGCAATGCTCCCCGCCGTGAGCGACTCCCCTTTTTGTCCCACGGCCTGAGGTTGGCACCTCACTTCTCAGGCTTGCGAGGGGAGCTTAAACAGAGATGGCGAGCACAGAGGCAGCCAGTAGAGTTGGTTAAACTCCGGGAACAGGAGGGGATGTTACCAGGATGTTCCTGTTGTTCCTCGAAGGGTTCCTAATCAAATCAGTGCGTTTAAACGACGCATTCTAAGAGCACCACCGATTTTGTGTGGGTGTGAGTAGGGACATCCCTCCCGTCCATTCTAGGTCACAAAAAGGGAGAGCCATCCTGGAAAGTGGGAGCAGCGGGTTCGGGATTTAAGGACCTCCCCCGACACACTGCTGCCTTCTCAGTCAGGAAGACGAGGCTCCACATTTCCTTAATGACTTGTGCAACATTTCCCTACTCAGGTTGAAACGCGATTTAACTTCCATAACCACAAACACCAGGGCTCTAGCCCTCCCATCCGCTTGGCATTTACAGCAAAAAGCACAGGGTTACCTGGTAGGGCCGACCGCCCGCGAAGGCCACTCGAGGCTACGGGCTCACCCCTTGGCGCCTGTGTGCGCGGAGCAACGCCCGGGCCCCACGGAGACCCTGCCGGGACACGCACGCCAAACCAGGTACATGTTCTGAGTCTGATCTCCAGACACTTCCAGGGCACAGACCTGGAGGTGTGTCCCGCGTCCAAGTCCCAGTTTAGTCTACTAAAAGGAGCAGAGCTCACTCCGCGGGCGGAACCTCCACAGCACGTGGTGGGCGTGAACAACCCATTTTCACGACCGTCATGTCTGCGGCTCTCCGGCGCCCCTCTCCGTGCTGGGAGGCGGAACCCTGGGCTCGGGATGGTGAGAAGCTTTGCCTGGAGTCACGCGGCTATGAAGGGGGCCTACGGTATACACACACATCTCCCCGATGGGAAATTAGACCCTCAAAAGAAAACTACAGCTAAAATCTACACATCAGTGTGAGTTTGCAGATGCGACACATACTGGAGGGACGCCAGGAGGAGACGGGGAGGGGACCTTTCTATACAGTCTCTGCAGCCTCCCTGGAAAACTACATGTCAGACCTATAAGTTTATAAATTATGTGAAGCCACACAGAACTAGACAAAGGTTGAATGGCAACCCCCCCAAAAGTTAAGTCACCCCCGAAAAGATAAGCCCGAGCCAAATCCCTAGAGCCTGTGTATGCCCTTTTAGAGGATGATCTGCAGAAATGATTAAGAATCTTGAGATAAAGAGATCGTACTGGACTATCCTCTGGGGCCCTCCATCCAAGGGCCAGCGTCCTCAGAAGAAAAGGAGAGAGCACGGGAAGAAGAGAAGGTGATGTGAAAGCTGTGGGGTGGGGTGGGCAGGACCAGAGGGACATGGCCACCAGCCAAGGAGCACCCAGAACGGCCCAGAGCTGCAGGAGGTGGGAAGGCTCCTGGCCAGAGCCTCCAGAGGGAGCACGGCCCCGCCCATGGCCTTGATTTCAGACCAGTGTGGGAGAGTAGCCACAAGATCCCAATGCATTGTACTTCCAGACTTTTAAAAGAACCAAGACTATGTCAGGGAAACCTTTGGAACCTCTTTTCCTGAATATGTCTACTTAGATCAAGCAAAAGCAACACAGTGTTAAGAAATCTAAAAGACCAGGTGGCCACATTATTCCTTCTAAGTGGGGGTCACTGAAGGGTGTTGGAAGTGCTCGTCCACGCATCTCGAGGGCCATGCCCACCTGCTGCTCACCCATCACAGAAGCTGACCCTGCCAGGCCCAGAAGCCCTGCAGAGTCAGACCCGGGGCAGCGGGAGAGCACGTTCTCACAGCGCCGCAGGGCTCTTTGCACGCGATTCCGACGAGGTAGCAGCCTGGGCCACTCCCGGCTCCGAAAGGGACCTGACCTGAGCCTGATGCCCATGTTCTTCCTGGGCATCCAGTCCACGCCTCTCAGACCACACTAGAGACGCGGAGGTTCCTTCTGAGCCCCCGTGACTGGTGGGGAGCAGAAACTTGGTGTGCAGGTGGATTGGCTTCTTGTTGAGTTGAGCGACAGAAGACCGGCTTCTCTTCGTTCCAGACAGAAATGGTCAACTGCTCTCAGATTCTGCATGACACCAGGTCTTCTGAAACCCTCACGGGCCCTTGGGACCCTCGGACGAGGATGAAGTCCGTCTCCACATGTGCGGGAGAACGAAGGAACGAGGTCTCGGTGCAGGTAACCGAGTGCCTTGCTTGCAGGGTGGGTGGGCTGGGGTGGAGCGGGGAGGGGACCCTGGGCAGAGTCAGCAGAGGGTCCCCAAACTCTCTAGTCCTCAGCAACATTCCTCATTCAGGCCACATGGGGCAGTCTTGGTGCTGGAAGGTTTTGCCCTTGGACCAGGGACAGAAGTGGGAGAGAAGATGGAAGGGGGAGACCAAGAGGTGAAGCCTGGCGGACACCCGCGGCCACGCAATCCCACAATGACTCGCCATCAGCCGCTGCTCAGACAAGGCCAAGGACCCTCTGGATTTGTCAGAGGCCAGGAGCCCCCAGAGCGGCATTTTCCACGGGGCCAGAGCCCCTCACCCATTACAGAACCAAAGACGGCCACGATCCCTGGAGCCTCCTGACACTCCCAACCTCCACCATTCTCGACTGAGCCACAGTCTTCAGTAATTGCAGAGTATGGCTTATGAAATGTGTCACTGGGCCGTCCCTTCCAAATCCCCTGTTACCCTGGCAACGCAGACCTGAGAGACAGCCTCCCATCGCGGATCGGTAGCGGGAGTGCACTCACATTTTGATCGTCCCACAGCTCCAAGCCTGCCTTGCTTGTGCTCACTGCCTGGGATGAAACAGGTGTCCCCAAAGGCATGCAGGGTGGACTTTTGTCCTAGGAGGTACGACCCTCGTGTCGGAACCACAGGCAGACTGTGGACAGGGTGTTTGCCCAGCGAACTGCCAGGGGGGAGAGGTGGTGTGAGTGGGGCTGCGCGCTGCATGGGACCCTGGCCTTGGGGCCTTCACCTGGGTGACCGAGGCGTCCTGCCACATCCCTGAGCTCATGTCCTTCATCTGTGAAATGGAATATGAGCACCCCTTTCCAGGGCATTCCTGAGACCCACAGTGAGAACAGCAGCAGCCCTGGGAGGGATCAGGACAAGGTAGTCCTGCCAACCACATGCCACAGAGAAGAATGAGGAGGAAGCGGCAGTTCTGAGGCTGGCCTTTCCCCCAGGCTGATCTAAACTCTGCTCTGGGTAGGATCTTCCAGGACCATAATGTTCCATGGGCAAGGATCTGCTCCAGCCCCAGGCTGCCACCTCTGGGCTCACCCCCAGGCTTCTCCTGCCTCCACAGCTGTGCTGCTGCCACTTCTCCAACCTGGGAAAGCTGGGCCAAGCCTGGCTTCCTCCAACAGGATCCCAGCTGCCCCTGGATCCCTCTCCTGGGCTCTCTTCCAGTAACAATCACGTCCCATACCACAGCATTCCAGGGTGATTCACTGTGTGGCCGCTTTCTCACGTCACACAGCCCATGCTCATCTTGCCGACACCAAGGGACACAAATGACAGACGTCACCACCCTCCGTACTGTCGGTGCTGCAGAGTCACTAGTGATGCTTCCAGTACCACTATCTTTGCTACTGCATTTTCTACCACCACCACCACCATCACCACCTCAGCCAGCATCATCACGTCAAGTACCACCATCACTATCACCATCATTGCTACCATCTGTACCAACTTTATCACCCTAATCACCAGCACCACCATCTCCATCACCACGACGACCACCATCATCATCACCATCATCATCTCCACCACCATCACCATCATCTCCATCGCCACCATCACCTCCATCATCATCACAACCACCATCACCATCATCACCATGACTCCCATCATCAACACTGTCATCTCCATCACCATCATCATCACCATCATCATCTCGACCACCACCATCACCATCACAATCACTATCATCCTGACCACCACACCTCCGTGATCATCACAACCACCACCATCATCATCATCATCACCATAACCACCACCATCATCATCTCAACCACCATCATCACCATCATCTCCATTGCCACCATCACCATGACCACCATCATCACCATCATCACCATCACCATCATCACCATCATCACCATCATCACCATCATCTCCGTCACCATCATCACCATCATCACCATCATCACCATCACCATCATCACCATCATCACCATCATCACCATCATCACCATCACCATCATCACCATCATCACCATCATCACCATCATCTCCGTCACCATCATCACCGTCATCACCACTGTCACCCTCACCACCATTACCTCCATCATCATCATCACATCCACCACCACCATCATCATCACCATAACCACTACCATCATCACCATCATCATCTCAACCACCATCATCACCATCATCTCCATCACTACTCACATCTCAACCAGCATCACCACCATCATCTCCATTGCCACCATCACCATGACCACCATCATCACCATCATCTACATCACCATCATCATCCCAACCACCATCATCACCATCATCTACATCACCATCATCTCCGTCATCTCCGTCACCACCATCACCGTCATCACCACTGTCACCCTCACCACCATTACCTCCATCATCATCATCACATCCACCACCACCATCATCATCACCGTGACCACCACCATCACCACTACCACCATGTCCATCTCCGTCACCACAGCTACCGATGCTAGGACCACCACCATCTCACAGCCAAGCACTGTCGCCACCACCACCACCACCGTCACCACTGCCATCAGACTACCACTATCACCATCGAACTACTGAGCACTTAGTAGGTACCTAACACTCGTCTAAGCACCAACCTTATAAAGCCCCTCTGGAGTAGGTGCCTTTGTTACCCCACTTTACAGCTGAGAAAACTAAGCCCAGGCAACTTAAGTAATTTGCCCAAGGCCATAGGGGGAGTACATAGAGGAGCCAGGAGCTAAGCCCAGGCAGTCTGGGTCGAGTCAACTCTCTTAACCACACCGCAGGCTGCCCCCCCCCCCACTTCCCAGGACTCCCTGGGAACTCACTAGCATGCCATGCATACACACCATGCATACACGAAGGGATGCCCCAGTCAACCTCCTGTCTCACCTCCTCCCTACCCTGGCCATCGCCTCCCCAGTGCAGCCTTCCTGGATTCCATGCATGAGGGATTGTACATCTCCGTGTCACAGGCATGTGCTTGTGTTGCTACATCTTCCTCCCCTGAAACAGCGAGCCCCTCCGGAGCCACCATGTTTAACTGCCGTCACACCACCCCACAAGCTCCGTGCCTGATCCCTGATGGCTGTTTGACAGATGTTTAAAACTCAGAGTGGCTGATCTGTCAAAGCTTGTTGACTCACTACTGTCAAGGAGCTCCATGCTCTCTGCCGCTGTAAACTCTCCGCAGGCCGCACGTGCGCCCCAGCCCACACACGCCTGTGCCCATGCCCGGGGAACCCTCCTGCTCCCTGTGCAGCAGCTTCCGTGCTCTCCCCACCATTTCTGAGCAGGACAGCGTGTCCCAGACATTGAATGTGAGCAAGTCCAGAGTCCACACGGCCACGCACAACTTTCTGATTCTTCATGTCACTTAGCAATTACGTGACCCTCAATGTTTTCGGGTCACTTTGCAGCGTGTTGAACAACTAATCCAACAGTGTCCAGAAGTGAAGACTCATTACTGTGATTTCACAACTGACCCCACACAGCTGGCCCAGGGTCATGCGACAGTTCTGGTGTAAGTCTGGCCTGAGAACTCATGGTCCCAGCTCCTGCTCCCGGTTTGTGGGGGGGTCAACTACAGCAAGACACTTCTCCAGTCTGATCGGGCAGGTGGCTGCTTTCCCGCCATCAAGCCGCAGCGGTCTTCGGGGGCCCAGGACGGCGCTCGTTACAAGGCACGTAGCAGGAGAACCTCCACCACGCTATCGGCAGTGAGCGGAGAACCGCATCACTTTTTTCAGGACGGTGAAAGGCGTCTCGAGTGCGTCACCAGCAACTCAAGGCGAGCAGTTAGCAGGCACAGCCCATTTCACTCACACTGTGGGACGGCCACTCCTGCCTCCTGCGCACGGACCCGTGCAGCTGTGGGCTGGGAGCCGGCATCCAGGGGTGTCCACGGGGCTGGTGTTGGTGGTCATGTGCAGGAAGGCACACGACTTCACTTTGGGCTCCCGGGGCAGACAGGGGACACGGGTACAGGGGCGACGGTGAGTACGGCAGGGGCACAGTGAACGTGCTGGCAGGAAGGGGCCCCGGTCAGACAAAGCCTTCTGTTTGTTAGAAACAAGGCAGAAATCACAGTATTTATGAGAAGTATGATGAGGCACGGACATCTCAGCGTGGGTCTGATCTGGCCTGTGGGCTCGCTTAGGACCGCGCCTGCACCTACAGCTTCAACAGTGAGCCGCGTTCCTGGCATCGCCGCCGCACACTCTGGCCTCCCCGTAGACGTGCATAAAACATGGTGCGGGTGAACGTGTTCTAGGATGTCCAAGTTGGCCGTCCTTCTGCGCGGGTGAGCGTGAGCCCGGCACACGCAGCTGTTCCTCCTCACCCGGGGACAAAACCGACAGCTGCTGGCCCGTGCGTGGGGTGGGGCGGCCCAGGGGGTTCCCAGGGGTCCTCCCTGCAGCCTCCCACTGCCACCCCATGCGTGAAGGGACCTGTGGGTGCCCCCACGGTGCCAGCGGGCCAGCCATGTTTGGGGGAGGCTCCTTTTGTGGACAAGGATGTTGGTCCTAGTGGAGCCATGATAGTGCGTCCACAAAAGCGACGTCGCGATCTAGCCTTGGTAGTTTTCTGGGGACGTAATGTGGGGCCGGAAGGGCTGGGGCACCGTGTGCTCTCGCAGCCAACCCTGTGTCTGCCTGGGGCTCGGGCCACGGCACCACGTGAGGGCCAGGCTAGGGAAGGATGTGGCGTTCGGCCCTCCGCGGACGGCTGGCGTCCCCCACGGGCAGGTGCTCACTCTGGGGCCAAAGTGCTCACCCAGCAAGAAGGGGCACAGAGGGAGAGACAGGGTCACCGACGTGGAGCACGTGTTGTAATCAACTCGAGAGCACATCCCCTCCCCGCAACCGTGAACGCACTTCAACAGGACGTCTTAAAGCGGAAACAGGCAGTTTGCCAACACGAGCTGCCCACCTGTCGCGCGACCCACCACCACCTGTGAGTCACCTTCACGAGCCTGGACTGGCACGAGTCCCCCACGTGACAGCACGTGCGGCTGGGGCGAGGGGCGGAGGGGTGTGAGCCGGGCTGGTTCTCTCCGCACTGAAGGAGCCGATCACAGATTCCAGCCTCGCCGCCGGGGTGGGCCCAGCACGGCAGGCGGCTCTGCGTCCCACTGTCCCGGCTCTTCAGCTGGGCTCAGCTCTGGGGTGCTCTGGGGAGGACCCGGCTCTCCCGGGGGCTCAGCGGACCCCTCAGCAGCCCTCCAGGGCCGAGTCTAGTGACAAAGCTGGAGGCCAAGGATGACAAAGGCCTGCCTGGCCTCTGGCGGTGGTGGTGGCGGTGGGTACTGTTGTTTGAGTGCAGAATGGGATGGGTGCTGGCAACCACAGAAAGAACCGTGCGGTCTGGAGAACAAGCAGGTGGGCTGCCCACGCGGCCGTCGGCTCCACAGCCTTTCCCGCTGGGCACAGAGCTGGCAGGAGGATCACACCTCCGTGTCTCCCAGATCCTAAGTGGAAGGGAGGCAGCCTTCACCGAGTGCCTTCTGGGTACCAAGGGCCGTCCCGGGGAGAGTCCCCAACTCGCCATCTTCCCCCAGGACCGCAGGGCTCCGAGGTGGTCCGCCTGGAAGATGCTGCAGGATGACAAATGGCTCCCATGACCTTGGACCCACAGTGGTGGCCTGCTGGTGGGGGCGCCCGCCTCCGCCCCCACGTTCCCACAGCTCCTGCCCCATCGCTGCCCAGGGCCAAACCAATCAGGGCCGCTCCAGAGGCCTCCGCCGGGCTCAGAGCACAGGCTGCAATAAGATTACACGCTCCAGTGCCCAGCCCTGCTCGCTCCAAACAGACCGGAGCCCTTCATTAACACCAAGGCCAATTAAAATGTAGGCAGGCCCCCAGATTAAAACAATCCCCGAGCTGTGCGTTCCCATCCATCCCCGAGAAGCCCTGTGGGTGACCACCGCCCACGCAGCCTGCACTCGTGGACACAGGACAGGGAGAAAGGACCCATCCTCCGGGTGCTGCTGGCTGCCCACGCGGACAGGAGGGTCGTCCCCCCTGGGGCGCTGGAACCCTCCACGTTCATACAGCGGCCTGCTTGGACAGCTTTATGGAGTCATTTCGCGCGCTTCCGTTAAAGAGCTTAATATCCAAGTGACGGGAAAGAAACAACCTTCGCATTATCGTCTCTGTAAAAACAATAGTAAAACTTTCCCGTTGAGTTATTTACAAAAGCCTGGGACGGTATCAGTACTTAAAGGCTCACTGGGACGATCTGTCTCTCACTGACAGTCCCGAGCCCTGGCCAGCAGCATCCGCCCGGATCCTTTCCAGGACTACGAACCAAATGACAGGCTGTCCTTCGAGGGGGAGATTCTGGCCGTGGTGGACGCAGTGACCCACGGGAAGCCAGAGGCCTGGCAGTCAGAGGGAGGAGACAGCGATGTGGGGTGTGAAGACACCCGGACGCTCCGGAGTCGGCGAAGGCCCCAGAACATGCCCCCTACGCCACCATCTGTATTTATCTCAGGGCCTTGAGCTCCCTGAAGGCCCAGAGAGGCGTCCAGCTCAGCCCTCTACCCACCGGCAAGTCATAACAACCAGGTGCTCAAGACGGAGAAACAGGGTCCCTTTGAGCTCCCCCCCGCTCCGCCTCCACACTGTATCTGACCGCCTCTCCCCTCCACATCTGCACCCCTGCTGCAGGCTTCCTCCAGGGATGGCAGCTCTGCCCACACGGGACTCCCAGTCCCCGGTCCCATCCGTTCTCCAATCAGCACCAGAGAGATGACGTGCTGGCACAGGGGGCAAGAACCACTTAGGGATCTTCCCACAGGCCCCCGGCACCTAGAGCGACATCCACTCCCTATTGTGACCCACAAGGCCCCCGTGTTCTCATTCCTGCCCCTTACTCACCGTTCCCCACAACACTGAAAGTTCCCTGCCACGGGCACCGGCCCTTCTGCTCCTGCCCCTCTCGGCGCGGGCAGGACTTCTCTTCCTGCAGGGGTCTTCTCTGAGCCCTGCAGCGAAACGCGGTGCTCCCTGGACCGTCATCTCTCCTGCCCTTGTCCTGCTCGCCTGTTTTGTTATTCCTATTGTAATATGATCCCAGACTCACAGAGAAGTTCCAAGAACATGACAACTCATGCCTGCCTTCCCTCCACGTGGATTCCCTTAACCCCACTGGCTTGATTGCTAATAAACACCCTAATACGCATTACCTGAAGCCAGGGACGCCCCCCTCCGTGCCCCAGTTCAACATGAGGATCGGGATGGTAACGGCGACGCAAGGCCACCATGAACTCCGCAGGCCTTACCCGGATTTTGCTAACTATCCCTGGGATGTCTCTTAGCGAAAGAAGGTCCGAGGTCAGGCTCGGAAGTCTGCTGTCTCCATGTGAGGTGCCTTCAATCGTTCCCATGCAGGTGTTCCCAGGAACTGTCACGGCCCTGCCCACAGCTCTGGGGCCCGGGTGTGGCTGGCGACTTTGACGGGCAGTTCCTGTGTCCACAGCTCTCCCTGGCCACATACACGGTATGGTCAACCCCAGCCAGTGGTGGGAGAACACCCGCCTCCTCCCTCCCGGCAGTGGCTTCTACGTAGTCCCATGGGGGGCCCTGAGGGGCTGAGTGGCAGCTGCCCAAGGCCTCGACCCCGTAACATGCCCCCTCTTTTTAGTTTTCTTCCTTACGCTGATGCCTCTCCTCAGGTCTCCTGGCATCGTCCCCTAAATAAGCTCCTTGTACCCCATTCTGGCAGGATCTACTTTCAGGGCTCTCTAAGCCAAGACAGGCACCTTGTCTTAGGACGAGCCCCCTCCCGGCTGCTGCAGGGACCAGCTAGAAGCAAACTAAACGCAGGAGCTCAGTAACATCTCTTTGGAGGTTCAGCCTTCAAACGGGGAAGGCGGCAAAGTGCAGAGACAAGCATCTCCGCAGCGAAGCCCGTGCTCCCCTCCGACGATCTCGCTGCACGGGGAGTGAATGCGTCCCCTCCCCGCTGCAGTGTCAGGGTGGCCGAGACGACGGGAAGCCCTCTCACCGGACCTCTGACACCGGGCTCGTGCCCACCTGGGTTCTGCCTGAGCGCAGCTTGCTGGCATCGGTTTTACCCCCCCACGCCCTCACGGTCACTAGAAAACAGCCTCCCAATCCCTCCAGCCTCCATAAAATTCCCATCTTGCTTACTTATTTGGGGTCTTGAATCTGTTAAATAAGCTATTCTGACCCTTGTTCAAGATGGCAAGAAAGAGTTTACTGAAGGGGGACCACCACAGCAGGGGTTCGCGGTGGCGAGAGAAGGGGCTGACATCTCCCAAACGTCAGGACAAGTCGGGGGCCTTGCAGCCAGGGGCAGGGACATGCTGCCTGCACCTGGAAGGCTGAGTTCTGACCTGAGGGCTCTGAAAAGGCACGTGCAGGAGCCCGACCAGTCTCCTCCCCACAGTGGGTGCGGCACAGCCCTCAACGCACCACAGACGAGGAGCCTCGGGGTCCCTGATGCTCTGAACATCACCGTCTCCGGCGGACTCATCTTCACACACACGGGCCCTCGTGGGGTTCAGACGCTGCTTCCATGCCCAGCCCCGCCCCCTCGTGCTCCCCTGTCCCCAGCCCACCTCCATCCCGACCCCAGCCAGGAAGCCCTCCCAGTCATCTGGGTCTAGGGGGTGCTGTCCTCTACGACCCTTGGTCCCCTCTACTCCTCCGCATCATGGGACCCGTCACCATCCGCCTCTTGTCCGATGGGAGTGACCCGTGGGCAGGGCCTGTCCACCTCCCAGCCCCACCGCCTCCCCGGGCTCTGGGGCTTCCTAGCAGATGTGCGCAGGTGCAGAGATGCCGGGCCCCGCAGAGGACCCAGATGAGATGAGGATTATTCAAGACAATCCACAGAAAAACTGTGAATCCTGCCCAAAGGACACAGAGATGAAGAAACTGTGCCCAAGCTGAAGGACGCTGCCGTGCCGAGGGACCAGCGTGAGGACAGAGGCACCGCCCCCAACAAAAGCGGTGACGACCGCCGTCCCACATTCCCTGGAGTGCTCCAAACGTTCCCGAGGTGAGGACGTCCTGGTTCTCACTGATCCCTTTATCCCTTCACCCGAGGGGGGCGGATGATATTAAGCCCTCCCCCTGGCAGACATGTGACCACATCAGGACTTACGTCCCAGGACTCTGTTCCCTTTCAGGGCACCGGGGACCCAGCTGGACTTGTGGGAAGGAAAGGGACTTGCCGGCTGGAGGGGCGAGAAAGGGAGTCTAGTGGGAGAGCGACAGACCAGAAGGTACGGCCTCACAGGCCATATCCAGGGCTGGTGGGGACATCACACTTCTGGGGCTGCTGGCAGGTCTGACGGAGGGTGCTCTGCAGCTGAGACACTCCTTCGTCGTTCCAAAGCATTCACTGAGCACCTACTGTATGCCGGGACCGGCAAGGGATGCCAGGGTGAGCGAGGCCAGTGAGTCAGTCATGTTCCTGCAGAGCTACACTCCAGTGGGGACGACAAAGGCACAAAAGCCTCATTGACTGACAGTGTTCAGATGGAAACAAGAAAAACACAGAAGTAGAGAACCTACTGTGTGAGGCAGGGGACCAACAATGAGCAGTAGTCAGTGCAGGTCTGTCCGAAGAAGTGACATTTTACCACAGCCGAGGGATGAGATGGCCCTGGTGTGCGAACAGAGGACAATGTCCTGGACGGCCAAAACTGTGTGCGCAAAGGTCCTGGGGCAGGAAAGTGGCCCATGGATTTAAAAGTTTAAAAGACGGTGAAGCTGAGACTTAGTGATAATGTGCCCAGCAGAGGCCATGACCCCTCCAGCCCAGGCTTCAGAGCAAAGTCTTCCAGCCGTCATGACCTGGTTCACATTTTCTCACATCTCTCAGGCTGGTTAGAAATCAGGGAGAACCTTTGGGGTAAATACCCAGTAGTGCAACTACTGGGCTGTAGTGTAGCTCTATTTTTAACTTTTTGAGGATCTTCACATCATTTTCCAAAGTGGCTGCACCGACTTGCATTCCCACCAATAGTGTGGGAGGGTTCCCCTTTCTCCACAGCCTCTCCAACACTTGATGTTTCCTGTCCTGTTGATTCTGGTCATTCTAACTGATGTAAGGTGGTATCTCAATGTGGTTTTGATGTGAATTTCCCTGATGGCTAATGATGATGAACATTTTTTCATGTGTCTGTTGGCCATTTGTATGTTTTCTTTGGAGAAGTGTCTGTTCATGTTTTCTGACCATTTCTTGACTTGATTATTTGTTTTTTGGGTGTTGAGTTTGAGGAGTTCTTTATAGATCTTGGATAATAGCCCTTTATCTGCAGTGTCATCTGTGAATATCTTCTCCCATTCCATGGGTGGCCTCTTTGTTTTGTTGACTCTTTTGCTGTGCAGAAAGTTTTATCTTGATGAAGTCCCAAAATTTCATTTTTGCTTTTGTTTCCCTTGTCTTTGGAGACGTGTCTCGAAAGAAGTAGCTGTGGCCAATGCTGAAGAGGTTACTCCCTATGTTCTCTAGGATTTTGATGGGATTCTTGTCTTACATAGAGGTCTTTCATCCATTTAGAGTTTATCTTTGTGTACGGTGTAAGAGAATTGCCAAGTTTCATTCTTCTACACATAACTGTCCAATTTCCCCAGCACCATTTATTGAAGAGACTGTCTTTTTTCCATTGGGTATTTTTTCCTGCTTTGTCGAAGATTAATTGACCACAGAGTTGAAGGTCCCTAGCTGGGCTCTCTATTCTGTTCCATTGATCTATGTGTCTGCTTTTGTGCCAGTACCATGCTGCCTTGGTGATCACGACTTTGTAAAGTAACTTGAGGTCAGGCAACCTGATGCCCCCACTTTTTCTTTTTCAACATTTCCTTGGTGATTCAACATTTCCTTGGCAATTCAGGGTCTTTTCTGGTTCCATAGAAATTTTATGATTGCTTGTTCCAGCACTTTGAAAAATGCCATTGGTATTTTGATCGGGATGGCTTTGAAAGTATAGATTGCTCTGGGCAGCACAGACATCCTAACCGTGTTTATTCTTCCAATCCATGAGCATGGGATATTTTTCCATCTTTTCGTGCCTTCTTCAATTTCTTTCATGAATGTTCTGTAGTTCCTCAAGCACAGACCCTTTGCCTCTTTGGTTAGGTTTATTCCCAGGTATCTTATGGTTTTTGGTGCCATTGTAAGTGGAATCAATTCCCTAATTTTTCTTTCTACAGTTACCTTGTTAATATATAGGAAAGATATGGATGTAGTGAAAAGAAGGGCCACATGCACCCCAGTGTTCATATCAACAATGTCCACAACAGCCAAACTGTGGAAGGAGCTGAGGTGCCCTTCAGCAGACGAATGGATAAAGAAGATGTGGTTCATATATACAATGGAGTATTATGGGTCTATCAGAAAGGATGAACACCCACCATTTGCATCAACATGGATGGAACTGGAGGGGATAATGCTGAGTGCAATAAGTCAAGCAGAGAAAGACAGTTACCGTATGGTTTCACTTATTTGTGGAGCATAAGGAATAGCAAGGAGGATATTAAGAGAAGGGAGGGAAAATTAAAGGGGGGGACCAGAGGGGGAGAAGAACCATGAGAGACTATGGACTCAGGAAACAAACAGGGTTTGAAGGGGCAGGGGGTGGGAGGTTGGGGGAACCAGGTGGTGGCTATTAAGGAGGGCATGGATTGCATGGAGCACTGGGTGTTGTATGCAAACAATGAATCATGGAACACTGCATCAAGAAGTGATGATACGGGGGCGCCTGGGCGGCTCAGTCAGTTAAGCCACTGTCTCTGGCTCAGGTCATGATCCCAGGGTTCTGGGATCGAGTCCCACATCAGACTCCTTGCTCAGCAGGGAGCCTGCTTCTCTCTCCGTCTCTGCCTGCTTGTGTGTGCTCGTTTGTGTGCACACTCTCTCTCTCTGACAAATAAATAAATAAATAAAATCTTAAAAGAAAAGGAAGTGATGATATAGTGTAGAGTGACTAACATAATAAAAAAATTAAATAAAATGAAAGGAACATTAAAACAAAAGATATGTAGAAATGTGAGCGACCCATGAAGAATTATTTCCCAACAATATCCATTCTTTGTTTCTACACCATCTTGGCTTCTAGAGATGTTCCCTAAGAATATGTCACTCTGCTGGCCACTGTGATCCCTCTGAATGGATTAGAACCAAACCCATTCACTTTGCCTCATACAGACGTGGACTAACCAAGAGCCCCTCTAAGCAGCCGTTGAGGCGAACTCAGCAGTACTGACCTCAACCGTGACCCTCATGTTTCAGCGGCACAACTCTCACGAGCTCGTCAGGTCCGCCTTAGAGAACTAGACAGCTTTCTTGGCCATGACAGAAATGCAAATCACAACCACGGTGAGCTGTCGCCTTGTACCCGTCAAGATGGCTATTATCGCTACACCAGGAAAGGACAGCGGTCATGAGGATGTGGAGAAACCGGAAGGCCCGTGCACCATTGGTCGGAGTGTAAAATGGTGCCAGTATAAGGGGAAATGGCATGGTGGTCCCTTGAAAAGTTAAAATAAATTACTCTGTGACCCAGCAATTCTACCACATATATGTCCAAGAGAACTGAAAGCAGGACTTGGACGAGGTATCTGCACACCCACATTTAGAACAGTGTTATTCCCGGGAGCCGAGAGGGAGAGACAGCCCAATCGTGCATCCATGGATGGAGGAATGGATCAACAAAATGTGGCGGAGACACACAATGGAACATTATTCCGCTTTAGAAAAGGAAGGCGATCCTGTCGCATGTACAACACGGACGGACCACAAGAACACTGTTACGTGAAGTAAGCCAATCACAAAAGGCAAATATTACATAATTCCACTTATATGAAGCATCAGAGTAGTCAAATTTAAAGACACAGAACATAGAAATGGTAGTTTCCAGGGGCTGGGGGCGGGGAGGGAGCACCAGGGAGTGCTGCATGCGTAGAGTTCAGTTCGCAGCATGAAACCGTTCTGAAGGTCTAGCGCACAACAGTGCATACACCCAGCGCTCGTGAATGGTACACTTCAACGTCATTAAGGCGATAAAAAAGGATGTGTGTGTGTTTTACTGTTATTAAAGAAAGCTTCAAACTGGAAAAAAAAAAAAAAAGAGAGAGAGAGAGAAATCAAGGAGAATTAGGGGACAGTTAAGAGCTGACTGCAGTTCCCAGGGTCTAATTGCTCGGTACCTGGGGCTCAGCATTGTGGGTTTACCTGAGCTGCTGGAAAGAAAGGAACAATTAAGGAGACTTTAGCTCAAATAAGGTACATGAGAATATCTTCTTGGATCATTACAGGGTTTAACAGTCTTGAAAATGACCAAAAAAAAAAAATTGAAACCTACACTTGCTCACAGCTTGTAAATGAGTTATAGGTCCAAGTGGACCAGCGGCTGAACTCCTGCTCATCCCAGAAGACGGAGCCCCAGGTAGTTCCTGAGTCAGAAGCCCTCGCCTTGCCATATACACATCCTAGATGGTGTGAAAGCCTCACGAGTATAGACCGTTTCTGCACTGGGCCGGGGGCTGCCATCACTGGGTGGAACAACATTACTGAGGTGCTGAAATCACACCCCAAGAATTGGGATGTCCAGGGAAAGAAATCGAAGCTTACCCTGTGATATGGATGATTGTAAGAAAAGCACAGATTGTTCTTTAAAAAAGTACATAAATTATCAAAATCAACTTGATAATAAGTAAGACACCCTGCTAGCTACCTGATCACCTAAGAGAACTACAGAGTCATCGATAACATTCATATATACGTGCACACACGTGGGCACACATGCACGTGCACACACACACACATGCACACATACACACACGGCCTGGGAGGCGTACAGGTACAAGCAGTCAAAAGAAGATTTTAATTTGGTGACTTTCTCCCAGAGACTAGAAAAGGAAGGCCCGCTCTCCCACATAGTTTCATGAGGTGAGTGTAAACTTAATACCAGAATCGAGCCAGAAAAGTAGAAGGAAAAATCACAGGTGATCTTACCTGTGAAGATATGTTACTAATTATAAAAACTGGTAACATAAATCCCGCAGGGCATAAGAAGATCGTCTCTCGTGACCCAGCAAAATCTACTCAGGAGTGCAAGTCTGTTTACTCATGCAAATTCCCATGTGAACAAACTGGAGAGAAACGTTATAAGATTGTCTTAGCAGAAGAAGAAAAATGCAACACAAAGTCAGCAAACGTAGAATGACAGAGAAGTTTCTAAACCTCATAAAGGATATCTTTTAAATCTACAGCAAACATTGTGCTTAGTGACAAATCATTAGAGCCACTGCCTTTTAAATCAGGACCAAGACAGTTATCTGCTATTAACATCTCTACTTAACAATGATTAACAAGAAAGAAGACTCCCAGCTACAAAGAAATAATTTAAAACGACGTTACTCACCGATGACATGATTATCTACATGGACGAATCCCAAAGAATCTACGATTTATTAGAAAGTAGAAACTGAACAGATTGCTAGATACAAGATACATTTACAAATGTCCACTGCATTTCAACACTCTAGAATGTATGGAACATGCAATTTCATAAGCGATGACATGTCTGATCACACAAAAGATTTCTACGTGAAGAACTAGCATTGGAAATCAGCAGACAGTGTTAGACTCAACCCAACCATCCGAAGGATCCTGTTCATTTCTACATAGGATAAATGAAGTGAAATTATATTTCTATCCCACATCGTTTACAAAATCAGTTCCCAAAGGCAGAAGGGCTTGAACGTGAACTTTCAGAAGAATTTTAGAAGCAAATGTGGCAGAGGACTTATGTGACCTTTGGTTAAGGAAGCATTTCTTAGGTGAGACGCATAAAAAATCAATACACATGGAAAACAATGGGTAACCTCCCAGCACTCAGTTAGGAACCTGTGTTCACCAAAGACAGTACGAAGAAAGCTGGACAAGATGCCAGCTGGGAGAAAAGATCTGCCACATGTAAATGTAGGGAAGAATCAGTATCAGGAGCTCATAAGTAACTTTTACAGCTCAGTGAGAGAATGACAACATAACAGGGAAATGGTAAAAGACCTAAACTAAACTTTAACAGAAATAAAAGAAGAACAGCAAGCAAACGTATGAAAGATGTTCAACTTCATTAAGAATGTTGGAAATGGAAATAAAATCACAACGGCACGGCAAAAGCCTTTTTAAAAACCTGCCCCAAACCTCTGAAAACTATTTGAGGCCACAGGAACTCTCGTACATCGCTGGTGGGAATGCCCACGTTCCCAATCCCTTCAAAGGAGCACAGTGTGATGTTTTCCACAAACGGTGAAGCGAGCGGTCCTACGCTACACGCCAGCAACTTCACGTGGCTCCAGAAACTTGGGAAGCTCTAAGCGTTTCACACCTTGGCAGGAACATGGGATAAGCACGTTCACAGAGTTACCATTCCTAAAAGGAGAAAACTAGAAAGAAATCGGGGTCCACCCAGAGCAGGTGCACAAATGGTGCCACACTCATAGATCGGAACCCCCTCCACCGGGGACCAGGGAGACGCTGTAGCTCCGAGCAGACCGTGAACGTGTCCCATGACCTCTGCAAAGAGCCACGCCACAGCTAGCTGCACGTTACTGTGCCTGCGCTTTGGAAACGCACCAGGAAAGCAGGTTTCACAGGCGAGGAAGCTCAGGCTTGCAGGGTTTAGCGGACTCCCTCCAGACCCCGGTGGGAGGGCTGGGTCGGAACCCAACATCTGGCTCCGGAGTTGACATGGTTAGCTGGAGTCTGGGCTGGTTCTCAGCACCGGGGAGAGAAAGCCAGTTCAGAGGGCACAGTGCATGATTTTCCATTTCTCTAGCGCTCCATCAACAAGTGAAACAAGACCCTGTGTTACAGGAACTGAAAAACTTCTCTGCCTCCGAGGGTCAGGTGGGTCTGCTGGGGCGGGACCCCCAGGGGCTTCCACTGGGCTGGGAAGGTTCTAGCTTGATGTTGGGAGCTCATTTTTCTATTTCATAAAACATGTATTTGTGTTAGTATTTCATATATTGTTCAAAAACTATCTCAGAAAAAAAAACGAAAATAAAAATACAGAACACAAGAAATCAAAGGAGAAAGGCTGCCAGCCTGTCCCCTGATCTGCGTGGGCTGCAGCCCTGGAGGGCACGTGACTGAGCACCCCGGCGGAGGGCGAGGAAGAAGCAGGTCCGGTACGAGGTCATGGTCAATCACGGGCAGCGGCTTCTCACCCTTTATGGGCATCAGAATCCTCTGAGGGGCTTGTTGAAACCCCACTTCTTGTCCCCACCCCACGAGTTCCTGACTCAGCAGGTCCATCCAAGAATCCGAGTTTCTACAGATGGTGCTAAGGATGGTGGTCTCAGGCCACACCTTGAGAACCACTGGGGGTCACAGGACCTCCCCTGCTCCTCATGATCTCTTATGGAAACAGCCTCCCTGTGGACTGAACCAGAGATGCTTCCCTCATTCCAAGTTCTCACAGGCCAGGTCTCCATCCTGGGATTTTCAACAAGCAACACTTCTCCTGTTCGTGCCCATGTTCATGGATAGCATGTGCCCCACACAGATGACCACACGAGCCAGGAAGTGGGGACGGGGCGGGCCCCAAACCCCCGGGGAAGCCCTTCTACTGCGGAACAGGGTTGTATATTGGGGCGGCTTGCCCTGACGTGGACGCCAACACACGAGCCTCCCAGGCAACAGGCCATGAAGCACCTGGAGCTCCAGGGGCGCCACCATCACCATGGGCCTCAAGGAAGGGGGGGAGGGTCCTCAGGGAGGCCACGTGAGAGCGTCAGCGGAGCTGGTGGGAACAGCCCCGGGGACCCCGCCGCCACACCCCGCTGCCACAGGCTGGGTCTGCGGGAGCTTCCGCGTGGCTTCCTGGGACATGCCACTTCGAGGGGGAAGGGTCCTGGTCAGAAGCAGGCAGAGGGAGGACAGTCATAACGCCTTCCTTCCCAGGCCCTGCTCGTGATGGGATGTGGTCTGCGGAGTTGCTCGTGGTGAAATATGGGGAAATGCCTGCCACGGGCGACTCAGAAGTCACGGTTTGCAGGTCTGCCCTGGTTTACTCCCCCCAGACACTGTCACATGGGGGCCTCCGCTCGCTCTGCCTGCCATGCTCCGAGCCCCAGACATACCACCCTCCAGCTCCGACACCGAGTTCCTCTGCCCTCGGGCTCCGCCCGCCCCTCATCCCCAGCTCTCTGGGCCTCAGGAGGCCCTCTGTGGCCACCCCGGCTGGGCCAGAAACCCCTGGTCTACCGCCTGCGGGCCCAGGACCCAGGACCTCCTCACAGCATTTGTCGGAATCTTATTTCTGCATACGTGTGTGCGTGTGTGCGAGAGGGGGTCTCCGACACTTCTCCGAGGACTGGAACCCCACAGGGGAGGGGCCCACCTGTCGCGTTGGCCGGTGCAGTCCCTTCACCCAGTTCAGCACTTGGCAGACGCCGGGCGCTCGGCGAGCTCTGTCTGATGAATGAGTGAGTGAGCGAATGAGTGGATGAGCAGGTGGGGAGGTAATGGCCGGTTCAAGGACGCAGGTCAGACCCACTCGAGCGATGGCTGCCTGGGACCCCAGGAAAGACTTGAGGCACAGGCGTTTCATCCTGGGAGGGGCAGAGTATTGAGGCTGGAAGGAACTGAGGGCCCCACACCCTCTATGAGACCACCGGAGCCCCCAGCCCTGTACCCCCTATGAGACCACCGGAGCCCCCAGCCCTGTACCCGCTATGAGACCACCGGAGCCCCCAGCCCTGTACCCGCTATGAGACCACCGAAGCCCCCAGCCCTGCCCCACTCCCCCAGGGCACGTGTCTACTGTGTGCCCAAAAGGACACGTGTTACAGAGGTAAGTAGACAGACTCCCGCTCACAGTTTGGAAGCTGAGGAGCCAGGCCGTCGGGGTCCGCCACGCTGGCTAGCGGTGTGTGCTCTTTGTGGCTTCTTCCTGTGTGGCTGCTGATTGTGTCTGTGGCCAACATGACCTCCTGATCCCAACCCTCCCTGCTAAGCATTGTCCCGGGCACCCCGCCAACCTAAGCTCCCGCGTCCCACTGTCCAGACCCAGGCCGGACCCCTCCCTCCACCTATTCGGCCCCATCCCAGCCAGGGTCCCCTTACCTGCTGGCAGCTTTCCTCGTGCCGTCCCCAAACCTTCCCATGGCACACATGCCTGGCCCCCCAGACGTGTCCCCATCAGGCCCTCCGTGGTCTATGCCCTGGACCAGGCCGCACTTCTCCCCGCCTGGCTCCTTCTCGCCACTCAGGACTCAGCCCAGGTGGCTCCTCCTGGGAAGGACCTCACGGACCCTATTGGCTGAAGGATGGCCAGCAGCCCTGCTGACTTGCTTCGCCAACATCTGCCTACGAGGCTCGGAGCCGCCCCTACCGGTGGGACGCTGACACCGGGTCTCCTCTCGGCGCCCTGCAGACTGTGGCCTCCGGGCCAGTGGGGCTCTGCCCCCAGGGCTGTGCAGGAATCCCCCACACCCGGCACGATGCCTGGGCTGGGCGGGCAGCCAGAAGCCGGGCTGACCTTCCTGAGGGCAGACGTCGCCAGGACACATCATGGTCCCTTCTATATGCCTAAGTTGCTGGCCCAGAGCACTGGGTGCTGGGGACCTCAGCCCATGGAAGAAGGACGGAGGGAAGTCCCTGTGCCCTGACCTCGCACCTGCACCGCTGTCCCGTCTTGGACGCTGGCTCGTGTCCTTGTACCCTGTGCTGGGCTGGGCTGTCACCCGCTGCAGATGTCCATTTGTGGGAGGAGCCAGCGCTGGCCTCCGGCACACCGTCACCCGCAGCCAAACTGAGATGGGAGCGATCTCCTCGGAACGACAGACGCTGTGCAGATTAGAAGGACAAGGGCCAAGCAGCGCGTCTGACCCATGTGCTGTGATCACTGGGGCGACGCGCACGCGCCCCCGGAAGGCCCCACCTCGCCACGATGTGCACGCAGTCACCAAAGAGCCGGCCGCTTCTCTCATCTGCCCGTTTCCCCAGGCTCGCAGTTCTCCTTCCGACACACATTGCCACGGAAGCTAAGGAATGATTTCTTCCTCTCCTCCCCCACCCCAACCCACTCATAAGGTCACGTGAGCACACATCTTGGCAAAGGGAGGCGTTCACACGTGTGTTCTAGGGAACAGCCTAGAAGGGTCTAGAAGGGTCTCCGGAGCACAGGCGAGCCCCACACTCCACTCAGATGGAGACCCAAGTGCTCAGTGGTCTCCTGTCTCTAATTTATCAGCAGGACAAGCGAGCCCTGCCTCTGGCTCCCGGCAGAGCTCCCCGTCTCTGCTGCCTGCTGCACCGTCCCAAACCCTCAGACCCGGCTGACGCTGCCCGTGTTCCCGGAGCCTCCAGCCTGAGCCATGTGAGTGGAGCCTCTGTCCCCGGGATCTGAGACCTCCCATGACTTCCCCCCAACTTCTCCTCTGCCGAGATGGGAGCAGCCGGCCCACATTCCTCCTGGGCAGCGGGCTGGGAGCTTCGGTTCACATGCACCTGGCCTGGACTGATCGGAGCCACCTTCCCAAGGTGGGCTGATGCGCCTTTGGCCATTCTGACTGTTCGTCAACAGACAAGTGTGCGTGCGCGTTAAATGTAGAAACTCTCACGATCCGCAGACTCATATCTGGTCCACAACCGGGCCCTAAGGAACATCTTTGGCCTTGGCTTCCCTTCTCCTGGAAACCTTCCCCAGGCGACCTCTTTCTGCCCCCATGGTTCCTGCCTCGACCTCCCTCACCATGTTCACCAATGCCCTGTTTGCATCTCAGTGCCCTTGACTGTGAACTCCTGGGTACGGCCCCCTGCCTGGCTCACGGGGAATAGGAATAAATGGTAATTGTTGGGAATAAGCAGCCAATGGAAGGAGGGAGAAGCAGCCCAGAGACCCTGGCCACAGCTCTCTCCAGCCCCTTCCTGCGGCCCCACGCCGGCCCCACTGGAGTTTTTCCTACCGCCTGCCTGGCACCTTCTCTGAAAGCCCATCAAAGTGAGGAGCTCCTCTGTTCCCCAGGGCCCAGCTCTGGGGGTGCCCAGCACAGGCCTGGGCACACGCGGGGTGCACGTGAGCCTCCCTCACTCTTCCTGACAAACCAGGGCCCTACGACGTCTGGCTGCGGTTGCCAGGCACAGGGCCGGCCTCACAAGCAGCCAGGCTCAGGCTTTCGCGACTCGGCTCATGATCAGGCTCAATGAGAAGAGCGAGCTGTGCGCGGCCCAGGCTTCCATCTAGAGCCGAGATCTTGCCAAGAGCCCCAGATTTCAGCTTTGGGATGTTATTTGTTATTCCTTCCAGAAAGTCATCATCTGTGCGCACTTTCCTTCCGAGGATTTGTTTGATCTGTTGTCTTATCTGAGCTTATTAGGGCTAATTACTCAGTAAAGAACTTCCTTCCTAGGCCTTTGCCTTTAAAGTGCCATCTCGTGGGGGCGATGCTGCTGTCTGCCTCTTCGGATTTGGCTCCATCAGAGCTTTCGTGAGGACGCGCCGCGGACTCTGACGGGAGCAGTCAGTGCAAAACGAAGCTTTTGGAATCTTCCTTCTCATCTGCCTTTCTCTCCAAAGCCCGAAGATGAAGCGTGTGGGAAAGGACGCGGGGGTTCTAAGTTCCCCACCCCCCACAAAGGCCCCCGCGGGTCCGCTCTGCCAGGGACGCAGGCTGCACGCCTCATTTACCTCTTTGTGGGACAGAACAAAGCCCCCGGCCCAGGCCCCAGAGCCCTTCGCACCCGGCCCTAGGGCAGCGAGAACAAACTGGGCCATCCGTGCGCTGGGGACTAGGGGTCTTGAGGCGAATGTTTCTAGCATGAACCTGGCATTGGGCCTGCGTGCATTTGATGCAGATGTTCCCACGAAGGGGGGCCTGCACACAGACCCTCAGACGTGCACAGAGACACGGACACACACGCAGTCCTGGGGTCACGTGCAGGAGAGACCCTCCCAACGAGCCTCCTCTTACCCCACAGGGAGGTGCACACACAGAGGGAGTGACTCCCCAGGCTTAAGAGGGCCCTTCCCATGGTAGCCATGTGTGAGTTCATTGTTTCTTTACGAAAAGAAAGCCAAGATGAGAAGTCACTGACCCAGAAACTTCCCTTGGAATTAATGAACTCAGGCTGCCAGCAAGTCAAATACGGCATGTGTCCTCGCTGGCTGATCCCGGGCACCCCCGTCTCGCCGCCCCCCCGTCCTGACCCCTCCTGACCTTGACGGATTTAAGGATGTCAGTGTGGAGAACACCCTGATTAGAAACGCCCCCCCTTGCTGTCCTAACGAGGGGTGTCCTGCTGCCCAGAGCTGGGTGCACCCGGCGGAAGCCGTGTCCCTCCCACCAACCCCGAGCTCAGATTTATGGAGAGCATTTGGCAGGATGGCTCCCTGCCGGGCGAGCGGCTTAAATGGTTTTACTCGTCTTCCTCTCCTTCGGCTCCTCCATGAATGGGATTGTTCCCTTTGGTAAGAATTACTGTCTTCGGCCCCCGGCCAGGCTCACGGTTGCCTCTAGCCCCCGGCCTTCCAAAGCCCCACTAAACGTGTCCTCAAGACAAAGTCTGTGCAAGCGAGGACGGCAAGGAGAAACGAGGGAGGGGCCTAACCCGCTCTGAGAGAAACACAGGGGCATCTGTCCACAAGGGGCTGGACTTGACGTTGTACTAATTAACAGCATAATGCCGCTGATTAAAAATACCCTCGCTTAGGAGGCACAGAGGTTGGAAGGGGGCTGTTGAGAAAACCACAGTCCACTCTGCCTTCATTCACCCGCTATGTGCAGTGTTTGCTCTGCCAGACCCTTCGGGAGGTGCTGGGGCAGGGCAGTCGCAGGGCTCAGCCTGTCCCCCCCGGAGCCCACGGCGAACGGGAAACAGGGCAGGGACAGACTGCCGGGTGCCCCCGAGGGCCGGGTGCAGGACTGCTACTCCGGGGAGGGGAGGGGGCAGCAGCATCAGGACCCTGCTGAGCCCAGCTCGGTGGGCTGTGTGCACGGCGGCAGGCAGCACGGGTTCTCCCAGGCAGCCGAGCGAGGAGAGCCTGCCAGCCGCAGTTCTGAGGCCTCCGCGTGGGAAACACTCCTCCTCGCGTGGCTCACGGCTCCTTCTACCCAAGCCAAAGACAAGGAGGACAACTGACATTTATGGACATGAACACAAGCAATTCAGGCTCACACATTTGGGGAAAACCAAGCACTGGGTTAAAATCATTCTAGATTTTGAACCTAACAACACCAAATATACTTTTTTTCCAAAAAAATTATTTAGAAACAATACCAAGTGGTTAGTTACACAGCTGTTGTAGAGGGGCCAGAAGGGGGGAAAAGAAACAACAAGAAGCCATAGTGCCTGCCCTTGAGGATTACAAGACCAAGGTCAGGAATGACCAAGTGGGCTGCAGCTGGCAGGAGAGCTGTGCTGTGTGGCCTGTAGCGTGTCAAGAAAACATCTGAATTAGCTGCCCATATGTGAGGATGGGAGATTGCTCGTTTCATTCCAGATCTGTGGCTTCTTCCGGAAAACATGACGATCTGGCGGTGCCGGGCCTACCTCCTGAGCCCCCGTGAGCACGCGCCGGGTCAGGAGCTGCCGGGTCTGTCAGCTCCCCCCAGGGGACTGGCCACTGCAGGAATGGGAGCGCGGGGCCGGGACGAATGGGTAAGAAGGGACACGAAGAAGTCATTCCCAGCAGAGTGGATGACATCTCCTCAAGCATGAGGCCCAGCAGAGGGGAGGGATGGCCGCAGGGATCAGAGGGGCCCAGGGGTTTCCTAACGGTTCAGTGTGGCAGCAACGTGCAGGCTGGAGCTCGGATCTCGGCCAGCCTCCTCCTGTCTTCCCCGCTTCCTCAAGCTCTCAGAGCTGAGAGAGACGCTCCATGTCCAAGGAGAGAAAGACGCAGGTGGGTAGGTCACCCCTGCACACCGGGAGCGTCTCTAACCGAGCGGCCCAAGATGGCGGCCTTGGCCATGGCTCCAGCCACTGCGGGTGCCCGCGGCGGAGCCAGCCCTTTGGGGGAGGTAAGGGTCATATGCTAAGAGGCACGCCGGCCTCTCCTGGGCAGGGGGCACCTCCCCGCACGGCAGATCCCAAGCAGAGACGGCTCCAGGAGCCTGGGCCTGCAATCACCTTCCTGTCCGAGAAGCGCGTGGTCCTCGTCAGAACCACCCTCCCTTCCCGGCAGCTGCCGAGGGGAAGAGGCAAAACGTGAACGACCTTTGTGAACTAAATTTCACATTTTTCAAATCTGTGCGGTTAATCCCAACCGAGAGCCAATCTGCTGACTTTAAAGAAGTATCCCAAACTGGCTGATTTTCAGTTGGTTTGGCTCGTTTTGTTTTTTTATTTTTTTAAAGGATATTTTCTAATAGATGAAAAAAATTTCTTTTCATGGTTCACTAATGCAAAAACAGCTGAACCAATTTAGCTCAAACTTTCTCAATAGCTTGTTACAATCCTAATTAAAATATTCACATACGGCACAAGCTTTGGGGAACATAAGATTTTGCGCTGTCAGTCAAATTCCGGCTGAATCTTTACAACCAGCTACACAGAAAAGCAACTGCATGGATTTTACTCTTTGTTACCTCTTGAAGAAAATGCAGCCAGACAATTAATGGTGAGGGGATTAAAGCAAGTAGGGGGCACGGCGTTTCTCTGCTTGGCTGAACTCGTAAACAGTTGGGCGTAAAGACTCTCAGGACTCTTGGCCGAGCTGGGGCGGGGTTGGTGCCAAGGACCTCATTTCCCCAGGTCTCCTGGGCAACAGTGGCTCTCAGCTCAGGGAACGGCTGTGCCAGCAGGTGGGAGGGTGCAGGTGCCCTAACAAAATGGGATGCATTGTTCCCAGATGTGTCACCCCCCAGCTGCAGAGCCCTGGGCAAAGTGCTAGACCCTCTACATCGATGGGTCCCCAGCAGGTCAGGGGGACAGTGATGGCCCCGGTGTGAGAATGCATGCAGAAGTCCTCACTCACCACTGGGCACACAGCGGATGCTCTATGGATACCATTGCTTTTTGTTTTTGTTTCTTTTTAACCATTTCATCAACACCCCTCAGCAGTGTGTCTAGGCAAACAAAGACAAATTCTTCAAGTACAAAAATTTGAGGGAAAAGAATTGATACCCATTTTGGAAACAAACTTGTAGCAAGCGCATCATAAGCTTCTTTCCTTCTAAAACACCAGGATGCTCTCCTGACAGCCCAATCATTTCCAGAACAACCCATCAGCATCTTGTTCCATAGATGCCAACGTTCTTATGGGCTATGAATAACAGAGGGGATTTCCCAAATTTCCTTTTCAGTTCTTATGACTGCTGTGTGTGTGTATGTGTATGTATGTGTGTGTGTGTCTGTGTGTGTGTGTCTGTGTATACTGACACATTCACGGATGGATAGTTGGCTGGACAGATGCATAGGTGGATGGTTGGATGGACAGACAGAGGTGGAAGACAGATGCATACACACACCTATAATCCCAAGATAGGTACATAGATAGAAAACACATGTGCAGACCATGTGTGTGCTCACACACACATGTATGTGTCTACATGCTTCTCCCTCGTCTTAGCGATCGGCATTCCTCAGTGTTCTCCGTGGGGACGTCTCCATCAATCTCCATGTTTCTGCTCTTGAACCAGACCGGAGGGCTGGAGTGTGAACAACGGTACAGTGTCGGTAAAGCCCGTGCAAGAGCTCAGGGTGGGCCCTGTCGTCCCCATTCTGGATGCATGTTTCCTTCTGCTTCATTTTTTGGTGTTTATCTTAGATCCAGAAGTCTCTGTAGAGGACGACCAAGGTGCACCCCACCACACCCTCCGTAGTCCTGCTGAGGTCCCTCCTGAGCCCCGAGGGCAAGGAAAGCCCCAGGATGGCTGACCACAGCACACTTCCAGCCACACACACACTTCCACATTGGCAAAGACGGAACCGAGTGTAGCCCCCGCTGCAGCCTTTCCAAACCTCTGCTTTGCTGGGGATCCCCTGACTCAGAGCTCAGCCCAGGGTCTGCAGGCCTCCAGGGAAGACGGTTCAATGTTTATTGCCTGGACATTAAAGGATTTGAGGGTCTTTGCTCAAAGAACTAAAATGTAGTGTGTTCCTTGCTACTCCGTGATACGGCCAGTGATTGGAGGATTTTTATTCCCAGAGCGGCCGCATCAGATGTGCTGAGTGAGAAGCCAAAACCCCAAAGCCAGCAAGAATTGCACCGGCTTTGCTTTTCTTTATGAGAAAATGGCCTATAAAATGTTGATGCGCAGCTCCCAGGGTGGCCAATGATGCCTAATTAAGAGGAACCTCTTAGGTACG
This sequence comes from Mellivora capensis, assembly GCA_004024625.1. Classification (NCBI taxonomy): domain Eukaryota; kingdom Metazoa; phylum Chordata; class Mammalia; order Carnivora; family Mustelidae; genus Mellivora; species Mellivora capensis. The sequence goes on along the minus strand of PISX010001036.1, from coordinate 167,993 downwards.
GGAGCCAGGGGTGGGCAGCCAGCAAGGGGGCTGGGGCTCTGCCACCGCCCCCAACACCCGTCCTCACCTACGTCCAGTGCACCTGCGGCCGGCTTCACTGAGGCAAGGAGTGTGGTGGGCAAACTGGGACGATGGGTTGAGAGAGGCCAAGAAAGCCCAGTGCCAGCCTGGAACGAGGTCGTGGTGGCGAGCTGGCCTGGGCCAGCAGTGCTGGTGGCCCCCACTTGCAGTCAGGCCAGAAAGGAAGGTCCAGGCCAGGGCCGATGACAGGTCACACGTGGGGCCTGGGGCCAGGAGGGTCAGAAAGCCCCCGTTTCTTCTCTGAGACGGTGGATTCCGAAGGAGGATGGTGCTAGGAAGAGGGAAGGCTGGGAACTTGAAGGACAGCTATGTGACCCCCTACCCCCAGTCCCACAGGGCGTCCTCTCGCAAAGCATGCTCTCCCGCACCCAGCACCGCCTGGAGAACAGCCTAGGTCCTGCCGACACTGGGGCCTCGGCTGGGGGCCGAAGATGTTCACCATCCCCCTGGCCTTTGCTCGCTTGCTGCTAGCGATGCCCTGTCCAGTCACGACCACCCAGACTATCCCCAGACATTGCCAAATGCCCCTTGAAGGCACGATGACCCCCAGGAGAAGCCCAGCACGCTCTTCCGAGTGACTGCTCTTGCCGAGAACGGTTCACTCCCCACAGGGTGAAGCCGGAAAACCACGTCTTCCAGAGTGAATATAAGCCTCTTGACACCAGACGGGGCTGAGGGGGTGAGACGATCACTCTTCTCTGTTGCGCTCAAAGGTTCGTCAAACCAGCCGAGCTCAAACACATTGTTCTTCCTCAGAGGTTCCTAACGTGGCCTGTACCAGGGCCCCATGTGCAGCGCCACTGTCCACAGGAAGGAACTGGGACACATCATCCCCCTTTGCAGGCAAATCACAGAGAAAACAAGGTGAGAAAAGAAGAGGAGGGAAAATAAGGAAACATGAGCCTGAGCACGCAGGAGGAGAGGCTGATTCGAACGGCGTCCGCACTTGCCGCTCAGGAATAAAACCCGGCTTCCTACGAAGGCCAGTCTGTGGGGCTCTCGTACATGAAGGCCAGGTCACCGTGGACAAAGGAACAGGCCAGGGCTGCAGGCTCTATGCACCCTTCAGTGACTTGGCTGGCCACCAGAGCGGCCCGAATTAATTGTAAGGCAGGAGGAAGCCACAGCAGCTTCGGAGAGACCCAGCAGCCCCGTGGTCCAGGCCTGGGTGCCTTCACACCCCCGACGCCACGTCCACAGCCATGAGACCCTCCCTGCTGACCAAGCTTTGCCTCCAGGGCTGGAGGAAGCAAGTCTGACACCACCTGCTGCAGAAACCATGAAGTATCAGGACAAAGTCCGGACCTGCACCACGGTGGGCAAGATGCACTCGGGCAGGTTAAGAAGCAGGGGGGCCGAGAGAGTCAGAGTTGGGTGAGGAAAGGCAGTGCTCCATCCCTGAAGTGGTGGGAAAGCAAGAAAACGTAGCCGGGGCCCCCGGGGGCCTGCTTGCAGCCTGAGGCCCCGGCAGCCCAGCAGGACACAGTCAGAACAAGGTCATCTCCCTGACATGTGCTTGGAAGCTGGCAGAAGTTTCCAGGGTTTTCTGACCCACGTGCCTGAGTGGAAAACAGGCCCCATTTCTTGCCCTCAGCATTTCACACATTCATAAGGTGTGAGGTTACTGGCTGAGCTGTTCCAAAAAACTCAGAAGAGCAGAAAAAAGCCTCGGGCTACAGACTGCCAGGAAGAGAATGGAGCATGTGCAGAAAATAAGGAATTAATGTCCAGCATATATAAAGAGCTCCTAGGAATCAATAACAAAAGCCAAACCACCCCCCAAAATAGATTCATCTATGCAGAGGTACAAATAGCCCACATAAAACATGGCATGTTCAATATTACTAGTTATCAGGGAAGTAAAGATTTTAAAAATATGCTCTAATTACCAGATGGTCAGAAATTCAAAGGACTGAAAAAAGCAAGTACTGGAAAGACTGCCCAGAATGAGCACAGTCTCGGGGGGCATTTAAATGGGTGAAGTCTGTTTTCCAAGGCAATTTAAGAGTTCAGCATGGTGTGGAAAGGTATGAGTCGTAGCGAGGGACGACCTACGCATCATCGATACGAGTTAAACAAACTAGCGCAACACCCAGTCTCGGGGACCCTATGCGGTTTTTCTCAAGGGAGCGAACCTGTACATTCTGATAATGCATGTGCTCCGAGGCAGAGGAGGTTTAAAAAGCAAGTTGCAAAAATATATGTATGATCAATGCCACATCTGTGCTAAAATGCTGACCTCGGTTCACGCGTCTACGCAAACACATGGAAAGGCGCCACGGGGAGTGGGGGTTGATGGGACCCTCAGGATTTGCTTGACTGGACTTCTGACAGCGACTTACAGGGTGGGAGAGAGAGAGAGGATTACGCAATGTGCTGTATGTCTTACTCCCGTGGGGGGCCGCGTGTTGTCATTCTGGGACGCGAGACCCTGAAAGGACACGTCCTGGGCCCTGACACCAGCCAGGGAGGTGTTACCGGACTCAGGCCACCAAGGGCTCATCTACAGTCTTCTCAGGTCTCGTTTAAACTGTGGGTTGTTTCTTTTCTTTTTTTTTTTTTAAAGATTTTATTTACTTATTTGACAGAGATTACAAGTAGGCAGAGAGGCAGGCAGAGAGAGAGGAGGAAGCAGGCTCCCCGCGGAGCAGAGAGCCCGATGAGGGGCTCGATCCCAGACCCTGGGATCATGACCTGAGCCGAAAGCAGAGGCTTTAACCCACTGAGCCACCCAGGCGCCCCGGTTGTTTCTTTTTAAAGGAATTTGAGTCACGCCCTGGATGAAATGGAGATGTCGTTTCTAAGAACGTCTGGAATCTCCTGACAGCCCCGCTCGGCATCTGTCTGCTTCTCCGAGACCGAAGCGCCTGCGTGTGGCTCCACCGCACGGATACGCGGCCTGGCGCTGGGGGACGACCAGAGGCCGAGGCTGTGCCGTGTGGCTGGACAGGGCACGGCGACGGCGGCGATGGGCAGACAGGACGCCCGGAGTTCGGACCCCGCCCATGTCGGAAACACACGTGCCTGCTGTCCCGCCGTGAGGCTGCCCCAAGGACGGAGGGAGCGGACACGCTTACCTGGGTCGGCGCCCGGATCCCCTCCACCGGCAGAGCCGCCACCACAGTGGCCACAGCGGCCACCCGGCAGGCATAGCCCTGTCCAAGCACAGGGTCTCCTGTGGGATCATGCCCTGTGTCAGGCCCACCTCGGCCCGGAGCACGTTCTCTGTCCTCCCGACTCACTCCCCAGTCTCTACAGTGTTTCCTTCCATAGTTATTTCCAGAAAATAAAGGGCAGCAATAGGCAGGTCCCTAGTTTCAAATGTCTTATGAGGACCACGGGTTTCATGGCTCGAGACAGAGCCTGTCTGGAGGCCACATGAAGGGAGCAGATCAGTAGAGGCCAAGGGCAGTGGCCTGGCCTGGGGCAGGGCTCTGCTGACCGGGGACAGGGAGGGGGCAGTATGTGGCTGTCTCAGGTCAGAGGTCTCCTCCCAGCGGGGTCGGCTCCCCTCCTCTCTTAGGTCATGGTCCCCAAATGGGGCTGGGCGGTGGTCAGGGCGGCTCCCAGCACTGGGGATATCCCCTGGGACCTGGTGAGGGCCCTGTCGGGTGAGTGCTGCGTCCCCTGCAAGTGCCCTGAGGGAGTGGTCCCCCTCTTTAGCATGTGCTTTATCCCGGAGGGTCTCACAGCCCAGTCCAACCGGCAATGCTTTCCCCATGGAGCTGTTATGAAGATAATTGTGTTATTCCCCAAAACAGGGCTCCCTATTCACTGTGGGACAAGAGGCTGCATTGGAACGGGGCTCTGGAGAGCACAGTTCCTTACCCACGAGGCCCCAGTGGAAGTGTCTGCACCCTGGTCTGGGCCGGCCCCCAGCCCAGCCCCCAGCCAACGCCGCGGATCCTGGCACAGCCAGAAGAGAGCTGGGACACTGCAAGAAACCGCTCCACTCAACCTCCACGTGGCCTGGAGGGATTCCTCCTCACCTACCGTGTAAATTAACTAGCTCACACCTCAAGTGGGTGTTTCTTCCCTGTGATTCAATTCACAGCACGCATTAGCCAGCGCTCAGGATGAGAACTACCATGGTAGACCGGTACATCCCACCCGCAGCGGAAGCCGGCCGCAGCCCTGCCCCGAGAACAGGCGGGATGCATGTGGGTTCCGTCCCTCGTCCCTGGAAGCACCAACCCCGCCTCTTACCAAACAGCCCCTGGTCGGGGGGGCAGGCGGGGTGCTGTCCGTGGGAGCAGCAGGCTCCCCAGGACCTCTCCGTGATGACAACGGCTTGTCCCTCCAGGACCCAGGCCGGTTCTGGACACTTGGTCCACGTGGAGCATGGAGGGGCACTCCATCAGAGTGGGACTTTCCATGCACACAATCCTGGATGCCGGGCCCACACAGCACAAAACAAACCCCGGACGGGAAGACTGATAAAGTGTGGCCCACCCTCCTCCCCGCCTCCTCATTCACGGAGGCCTGGGCAGCCAGGAAAGGACTGGGGCCAAGTCATCCCAGGGAGGTGGAAGCAGGTGAGGCATCTCTGTGCCCTTTCCCCCAAAACGCAGTTTGAAAACATACAGAAAAGGCAAAACACTGGAGTTTTTAAGATCCTATGTCAATTACAATAAAAAGTCCAACTGGTTTTGTCTTTCATACCAGAGACGAGAAGTAGTTACTCTCTGTCACGCAATCGCTTATTTTAAATCCCGGGTAGTCACCTCGGAAATGACAGGCCCTCTGTGCCTGCTGAAGCCTCTTCCCACATTTGTCCACGCCGCTCACGGAGCCAGTCTCCAAGCCATTTGGAGAGACTGAGCCAGAGGACACCATGAAGTGTAAATGGATTCTGGATGATTTAAACACAGGAAGCGAAAGAGAACAAAAATGATGTTCTCCCTGGAAGTTCGGTTTTAAAGCTGGAGAGTGTCTGGGCAGAATTCAATCTTCCTACATTTTGCAAAAGAGAATTATTGGCAATAACTCCTTTGTGGAGAGAACAACGGGTTTTCTGCTCTCTCCTGAGTCACTCGCTTCAAATGCAGAAATATTTACCATGACGGCGGGAAAACGGCCCAAAGGGAAGTCATCATACAACACGGACCAGCGGTACCCGGAGGAGAGTTTTCCGCAAGCACACGCGTGGGTTTCCAGAAGTCGCTAATCATGTGGTGGGTTATCTCGAATGACGGGACAGCTACGGGGTAACCTGGCCATCCTGCAATGTGAACGCCCTTGTTTGCACACCCCAGACGTCGAGGTCCCAACTCCTGCTCGGCCAAGTCAGCTGCCGCCCAAGAGACCAACGGCCTATTCGAAACCAAGAAAACGCAGCCTGTGTTTGCACAACACACACGACTGTGCTGAGCAAAGCGAGGTGGGCCGACGTTTCCCCAACGCCCAAGCCGGGTTCAGTTTGCCCTGGAAGCGCCCATGACCCCCAGCAGAGCGGAGTGGTAGACCTCCAGGTCTGTGAGCAGTGGGAGCAACCTCCCGTGCCTCTCTCAGAGCTCGATGTCACAGGGAACGGGGAGGCCTGGACTCATTTCAGAGCACGCTGACAGCTGCCATTCAGGACCCCATCCGTGATCTGTCACATTTGTGCTGAGTCACCACAGGAAACATTGTGGGAGTCCACATCCTGTTACATTTTTTCCTCTTTGGTGAAGTATGAAAAGGGAAAAATGTGTTGATAGTTTGGTGGGTTTTTTTTTTTTCTTTAAGCAAAATCCAAGTAAGAACATTTAGAACCCTGTGAAAGAGAGGCTGCTCACCGGATCACATGTGTTCTGCTAGAAACAGGCAAGCCATCAGCCCCAAACTACATCGGCACCCAGGAGGGGTGCCCACTGAGCGTGCTTCTGGGTCAAGTGGGGTGTCCAAGGGAGGGGACCAGGGCCATGCAGGAGATGAAGTTTTGGGGCTGGCTTGGCTCCATAGCCAGAGTCAGGGGTGCTCTGGGTTCCTACTGTGAGGTCAGGACCTAAATGGGGTCCTGGAGATGAAACATAAGGAAAACATGGTTCCTGATCTGGAAACAAAAGTATGAGCCATTGTGGTACATGGTTTATTGGTTGCCTGTGCCAATCTCTTGATCTCTTGGGGAACTAAGAAAAGCCGGTGAGTGACACCATCTGGGCTGTGTGGTGGAGATGAGGGGGACAGACTGGCCAGCCACCCGGCTATGGAAAGAATGGGACGTCCCTCCTCTCCTGGACCAGTTCCCCACGGCCTCCCACCTGAAAAGATGAGGCAGGTGGGCCTGGCTTCCCGCTCCACCCCATTCCTATAGCCCGTTCTCTGCGGGCAGCACAGGGGTTCTCAGAAATCCCAACCAATGGTGTGCTTGCTCCTGCTTAAGACCTCCCAAAGCCTTGCCAGTAAGAATGGAACCCAGATTCCTCGCGGACCTCTCTATCTGCAAACAGCCTCCTTCCTCTGATTCACCGCGCCCAGCCACTAGGACCGCCTTGCCCGTGGAGGACTTCTGGCGCGTCCTCGTTTCAGCCCCTCGCCTGTGCTGCTCTCTCTGTCACAAATGCTCAGACTCAGGGCCCGACCCCAACCTCCCCCACCCCCAGGACCTGACCTGAGCTCACAGTCAGAGCAGCAAACAGTCCCCCTCACACCTGCTTTCCTCTCTGGATCGCGCTCCCCTGGAGGAAATCATCTTGCCCATGTATTTACTTGCGGGTTTTGCGTCTCCTCCTGGAAAGTGACTCCGCGAGAAGAGGAGAATATGCCCAGGAAAGCACTGGGTCCAAGCAGGGGCTCCGTAAACATTTGCTGGACAGAAGAGCAAAGCGTGCTTAAGGGTGACCCCGAGGAAACAGGTACCTCGCACAGCTCCCAGTTTGGGTCCCGGGTCTTTCCCGCCACCATGGCGCCCGCCTTTGCTACACACAGAAGTCACTGTGAAGGGCAGGACCCCCTCCTCGAGGGGCACCAACGGCGGACGCCCCCGACCGCCGTCCTTCTTGCCCCCCACTTGGCCCCCGAGTGTTTGGTGACTCCAACTCTTCTTGCAATTGTAGTTAAAGGTGAAAGAAAGAAAGTCAACCTGGCAGAGCGGGCTCTCGGCCAGAGGAGACGCATAAATCATCAGCAGCATCCCAGTGAGGACGCCCGACGCTGCTCCAGACCCGGCGCCCAGGTCCTCCCACAGGTAGGGCTTCTGCATCGATGCCGGCTTCTCTCAGCAACCACTACACTCCACTGGGTAGAAACGAAACCCTGATGGTTCAGTGAAACTTTCTATTCCCCGTGAAACACGACTAGTGAATCAGGGGGCTAACAATGCACGCAAGCACCGAAGGGTTTGAGTTTCGGGGGGGTACTAAGTGCTAGGTGGTGTCAGGAGGCTTCAGACCTACTCTGGGTAAGGGAAGAAGGAAGAGAATGGCATGCCGTCCGCGGTCCACTTCACCGGGGGAGGACCATCCCGCGGACGGAGAAGGGAGACAAGGAAGGCCGGCACAAAACGCACATACACATCTACTCAGGTTTCTCATCGGGAGAATTTTAGGCCTTAGGAGAATCTGAGCATTCACGAAGGCAGAGCCCGGACTCAAGACGACAGAGAGAGCGTCTCTGCGCCCAGCGTCCCTGCACGTGAGGGGCTCTCCCGAGGCTCCTCGGACAGTCTCGCTTGCCACCCAGCAGGACTGGGCATCGGGACACATGCGGGTCCCCAGCTCTACTGGCAAATTAGCCTGCTTCGAGGCAGTGTGCCCCACACCTCGAGATTCAGTGACTCACCGTCCCGTAGTGCTGCTGACTTTGACCCTGACCTCCTATCACCAATTCTAGATGTAGGAACGCCTTACCCGGGGTATGTGTCTATGAATTCGTGTCAGCAGTACCGAGATCACCCAGAAGTAAAAATACTCACGCCAAATACAGGACGCCAGGAAACAAGGATTCAGCCCAAAGAGGCAAAATGAAAACTTAATATAAGAAATGTCAGAATGTATAGAACTTCATAAATTAACAAGCAACAGGGAAAAGCACCACTTCCTTCTTTATGAGTTGGCTGGCTACCTTGTCTCCGGGAAAAAATGGCAAAGCTAAACCCAAGAGTACCGGAGGACATTCACAAGAAAGGAACAGACACGAAAGGTCCCCGAGTTGCCGCTCTCTTTCCATTTTAACAATCTCAATGTACATCCGTGTTTTACTCTAAATTACCTGGAATCCTTTTGGGATGTAGACAGAAGAAGAAAGACAAAGAAAGATGGAAAACCTGAAAGACTAGATAAGCAATTCCCAAAGCTGAAGCAATTCCAGGGCAAACGTGTGAACTGAGGGCATAATCAACGGGATTCTCCCTCACTGAGATCCCGGAGGGAGGGAAGCCTTAGAGCGAGGACCTTCACGGACAGCATGGGACACGGAGATACACAGACCGAGCAAGGCCCGTCCTAGCGCGGCTGTGAGGCCAGCGGGAGCCCCTCTCCCTCCGCTGGGCGCTCCCTCCGCCTGCACCGCCGCTCTTGCAGAACTTGTGGGGAGTCCCCAGCACCGCTGGGGTCTGTCACACCTCCACAGCTCCGTCCGGAAGCCCGCGGCGTGCTCTCTTCACTCCTCACACGGGGACAATAGTTTCCATCTAAGTCTGGATTTCAGGGAGCCTCTCGCAGCTGTGCCCCTACAGAGGTCAGCCTCTTGTTCCTCCAGCTGACGGGACTGTCGTTCCGGCGACCGGAACTCTGCCACGTGAGACACATGCAATGGCCCGTGCCCTCTTGGAGCAGAAAGCCTAGGAAGGACACACCAAAATTCACTCCTTTGACGGGACACCTGGGCGGCTGGATCGGCTGAGCGTCTGACTCTCGGTCTCGGCTCAGGTCACGATCTCGGGGCGGTGAGGTCGGGCCCCGCATTGGGCTCTGTGCTCAGCAAGGAGTCGGCTAGAGAGTGTCTCTGCCCCTCTCCCTGCTCGCACGTGTGTACACACACACACTCTCTCTCTCAAATAAATAAGTAAATCTTTAAAAAAGGGATCTTTGAAAGGCACGGCTACCAGAAGAGCAACTAACAATTTGAGCGAAGACGCCAGAACAAAGATGATATGGAGGTGGCCCGCGGCACGTTTGTGAGCAAGACGCCCCCTTGTCACGAGCACGGGGGGGGGGGGGGGGGGGGGGGTCTGCGGTCATCCGCACCTGCAACCGTAACCCGCTGATGCCCGATGGTAGAACGGTGGGAGGTCTTCACGCGGGAATGGGGGTGCAGGAAGCAGGGACACGGGAATGACTGCACAAACGCTTGCTGCAGGATCTCTCACACACATGCACACACACGCACGCACATATTTTCCCGCGTAACTGTTTATGAGTTCTAGTTAAATATTGTTCTTTTTATGTTCTTGGCTCCCAATCTCTTGATATAATCCTAATGAAAATTATTTTTTGGCAACGATGACTAACCTGGAGTTTCTCTGACCTTAATTCACGGCCCTTCAGGGTCTCGCGTTCTGGCCTAGAACAGGCATCTCCGACTCTTCCGCGTGGCACCTGCCAGCGAAACAGTCCTCGGGAACACAACGCGTCCCAGACCAACAACAATGCTCGCTCTGCAGGGGCGGCTGCAGCGAGGCCGCCCGCCTCTGAGGAGATCCCACAAACCGGCACACGTGGGCTCCTGCAGAGAGCGGAGGCCGACTCCTCACGGTCCATCTTCTTAGTGACTAATGTGGTCATGTGTGGGGGTCAGAGAAAACGCAGACTGGACAGCATCAGGGCATGGCTGCCTGATTTCAAAGAGGACTCAAACAGGACTAAATCTTTGAGTCCTTAAAAAAAAACCTTTTTTTTATTTACAACTGGGTAATTTACAACTTAAGTGGAATTTACAACTTAAGTGGAATTTACAACTGGGTAAATCCCACTTAAGATGCCTCCTCTGTGTCCGGCCCGGATTGCCAGGCAGAACTGTAGAACAGGGACTCCTCACCCACGAATCCATCTGTCCTCCCTAACCGGGTGCCCCCAGGCCTGGGGGTTTTGGGGGAAGCACTGTCAAGTCCAGAGATGACCAGAGGGGTGGCCATGCAGGGTCATCACCTTCTCCGTCGGGCTTCCCACCACGGCAGAGCAAACGGTCTGATTCCTAACGTCCGATCATTACAACCCGCGCTCTCGTGGGAAGCTGGAGCTCACCGGCCTTCAGACCCGAGGCACGGAGCTGGCCGTCATCCATAATCCAGCCACGATGGCAGCTCAGCCAGCGGGCCTCACACACGGCAGCCTGTGCATGGTAAACAATTTCACGAGCCCTAGGCCCTTGGATTAAACAATCAGGCTTCAGCACACACCCCGCCATCCCCTAGAGCCCAGGGCCAGAAAAGGCGCCCCTAGTCCTTAGGAAACACTTCTCCCGCAGCCTGCTCGGGGGAGGTAGGCCCGCCTGAGCCCTGCACACTGGGTCTCTGCACCATCGCCCCACAGGCTTCCACTGCTTGCCTTGTCCTGCACCAAACATGGTCATGGAAACGCAGCCAGCAGAGGGGTTCACGAGACCTCTGCAAGTCCCTTCCCATTACTCAGCGTCTATTCATAGCACATGGCAATTAACCAACAACGGCGCTTACCGCCGTGGGGGGCGAGCTTCACGGGCGATGTACTTGCCAGCCCACTCGTCTGCCAGTTCCCGAGGCTGCCGGGATTCACCATCCGAGCTCCTTCCTCAACCTGAGTTCATGTTAAATAAATATGTGCACACGGAAGCACGGGAAGCCTTCTCCTGGCCGTTCAGCAAACAACGGTAATGCCACGTCCTGGCTCTTTCCCAGCTCCCTGACTGGGTCACTATTAAGCCATAAGACTGTTTTCTTTGTCACCGGAGTCATCTCTTTCTGCCCTGAGTTTACTCAGCTGAAGTGAAAATTCAATAACAACAACAACTGACACGCACGGGGCCCAGCGATGTGCTCCGTTCGGTGCCGAGCACCGCCCCGCCTCTCTCTGGATCACCGCCCAGGGCAACACCGCCGCCAGCGACGATTCCTCCTGCGAAACGTGGGCAGACTCCGGAGGCACCGGCGGCACCAGCCGCGGATGGACGTGCCCGGGGCGTCCCCTTCGTCACCCCGAGCAGGAAGGGCACTAACTGCGCAGCGTGGGACCCTACCTCTCGGGAGGAGGGGACAGACGGACCTGGGGTTTTCTCGTACGCGTCCTCTCGGGACCTCACGGGGCTGCGGCCACTTGCTGCTGCCGCCCTGTGGGAAACCGTCTGTGCCGTGGAAGACACAAGGAAACACCTCAGAGTTCACAGGCTACACTTGGCCACGGCGCTTTGGCCAGCGTGGACCTCACTGGGCCCAACACGAGACAGGATGATTTAGACTCGGTGTGCACGGCTATAAGGAAGGGGCAGCACACGTAACCAAAAAGGGCCACAACCATGCTTTGTTTTAGGGCGTACTCTCAATTCTTGGTCCGGTGATGATTTTACGATGAGTGCATTTTAATACAAGTTGTCACAGAACCAGATCTGGGAAATTCAAAATGCCACGCCACGAACGGACCCCTCTGGCAATAACCCAACAGACGGCCCTCACCTTGCTTTACTCCCCCCAAATGGCGGCTTCCTTCTGTGGTAAACAGGAGCATTGGCTGCTGGCCGGCGCTGGAAGGCTCTGGTGTGAAGGACTTCTCTGTAAACCGTCTCCTGGATGTCAGCGCTGGTTTCCAAGATCTCTGGGCCAAAGCGAGTCTCCTTTAACCGCCTGCTGTGCTCGAGATGTCTGCCCCCCCCGCCCCTTGCTCACTCTCCTTCTGCATCTCTGGACCCTCTTGCTGGGATTACTTATATTGTGTTGTTGCACAGTATTTTCCAGTCGCCCATTCAATTTCAGGTTTTAATGATGGATTACACTTACCTGGGATTTTAAATTATGTCAAAGAGGCTTTCTGGGAATTATGATTTCTTAATTAACTCATCTTCTTAAACTCAGTAATACTCTTTATATTCATAAAATGAGCTCAGAAACAATGAGATGGCATTTAAAATCTGCAAGCAAGTAACTCTTTAAAGGTTGTGACTAATTCTGAGGGCTTTTCCCTTCCAACACCCTAAACTGGCTGCTGTAGATGGGGTGCTGAATGCACCACTCTGACCTGGCGGGGGGAGGGGTCCCTTCTCAAGGGCTCCATGCGACGATGAATCACCCCGAGCCGTACGATGCCCAGCTATGCCTGGGAGGGAGAGGGTCTGGCTTGAGGAGATACCAGGATGCCCACGTCATAGGTCTTGGGCAAAGCAAGGAGAAGACAGAGCATACGATCTGACCTGTTCTGGAATCCTTTATGAAATCCCGCAAGCTCTCTTGCAGAGTTTAGCATGACCTGGTTTTTATCTAGACCCTAAAATTCCATGTCTTCTGAGAAGACCTCTAGTTTAAGAATAATTATGTAAAATCTCTTCATCAAGTCCATATCATTTAACTAAGAAATACTTCAAAGCCTACAAAGAAGTACAAGAAATAATCACACACACACCACCACCACCACCACAATTCGGGTCTGTGTCAGACCTTCAGGAACCATCACACACCACAGGGGAAGCTCCTGGGCCACCCTCCTCCATCCTGGCTTCTTCCAGCACAGCAGAAACCACTACTTGGAAATGGGTTTGTGTGTCTTCTCTCTTCATTTTCCTGCTTACATTCCACATGGACACGTAAACAAAATACAGTATTCGAGAGTATTTTAAAACATCATCTAAATGGTGCCATTTAGTAAATCCCACTCTTTGTGATACTCACAAACACTCACTCTTTGTAGACACCTAACTCTTGTGTTAGATGTTTGTCCATGGGGATATGGATATACGGTTTATCACAGGATATGTTGGAATATACCATGATTTACATATTTATTCTCTTATCATGGGACATTTTGGTTTTCTTTCATTTGCTTTTGATTTTTCCCCCCCTTTGAACAATACGGCAGTAAATATCCTGTGTGCTTTCCTCAGGGACATGTTCAAGAATGTCTCCAGGGGATTCACCTAGAAACAGCAAATTCACTTTAGGACTTCCCTGCACACAAAACAAAAGATAAGACTTCCTCTGTGATTCTCAGTCTCCCGGTGATGTGATCTTGGCTCTCAGAATGGTGTGATGATGAAAAAGTAAATACTTCCTGGAGAACCATTAGTATAATTAAAAAGTGTCCCTTCAATTCCTGCACTGAGTAAGTCTTAAAGTTATCACTAAAAATGATCAGCAACGGTCAGTGAGGGAGCAACAGAGCGTCGAGGGTCATGGATGACTCCAGAGAAGAGAGTGGATAAACCCAGGTCCAGCAGGGAGGGGTGAATGAAGCAGCAAGAGCCCAGCCCTGGCGCCCCCGCCAATCTTCTGGTCCCCATTCTTCTGGAGAACGCGTCTTCACAGACGGAACACACACCTTCCTCATCCGCCCACTTCCTTTCTTGCTCAAGTCTTCTTCACAACCACTCAATCTGCCAAAATGGAACACCCTCCTTTGAGGTCCTAGGTGCAGGAAGAGGCTTTTTCTCTCGTTCTAAACCTCTGATTTTCTTCTCCTCAACTGCATCCCAATGTCCCTCCTTAAAGTACCCTTTTAAAGAGTTTTGAAGCAAAGTGCTTAGAGAAGCAAGGGTTGAACAAGTGCTCTACAAAATGGCTGTTGTTTCTCTCCTTGGTCAAACCAAAAAGGCAATCCTAGCCCTGTGGCTTTCTTGTGGACAGCTAGAGGTGACTCCGGCCTTCAAGTCTCTCCTTGTCCCTGGCTTCTTTGCGAGCCCCGTCGCTCTCCTGCCCAGCCCTGTGACTGAAACCTTGCAAAAGACCCCACAGGAGAGTTGGAGTCCTTGGATATCTGCCCAGTTAATAAGAAAACAGTAAAGGCCATTGTGAAATAACCAAACTAATTAGCCCCCTGCAGTCTGAGAAAACTAACAACTCCGGGGCCGAAACTCACACGTTTCAAAATTGCCAAAGGAAGGAAGGAAGGAAGGAAGGAAGGAAGGGAGGGAGGAAGGAAGGGGCGCCATTTCTATCTTCACAGCAGTGCAAGTCATCGGTGCAGCGTGGGTGCAGAGAGTAGGAAAAAGCCACACGGTAAGGGAAATATCACAGCTCAAAGAAATGAAAATATCAAAGATGACAGAGGTCACAGAATGGGATGTCAAACTTCCCAAACGAGGAGCACAAGGCGACATGGTGTGAAATAGTAGGGGGACACCGTCAGAGGACATGCCGATGATACACTCTTGAAACGTGAGAAAATGCAGGATTAGACCCAGGAGTATCACTACCGTCACTACCGTCTTCATCACCACCACCGTCCTCCTCATCCTCTCCGTCATGATCACCATCGTCTTCATCACCATCTCTGCCATCAGCACCACCACCACCACCACCATCACTACCATCATCATGATCACCACCATCAGACCATCGTCATCATCTCCACAACCACCACCATCAGACCATCGTCATCATCTCCACCACCACCACCATCAGACCATCGTCATCATCTCCACCACCACCACCATCAGACCATCGTCATCATCTCCACCACCACCACCATCAGACCATCGTCATCATCTCCACCACCAC
>PISX010001036.1:0-153216 GCA_004024625.1 Mellivora capensis | reverse complement strand
CACCCAGGGCAAGAAGAGCTGAGCCGGGGTTCCACCCCTCCCACCCATTTTCTCAGGCCGCACAGAGAGAGGGAGGTGGCTATTTCCTATCCTGACTGAGGCTAAAATCCCAGTGCCACTCAGACTGTCTGTCCTCACCACGCCACGCGTGAGTGGCTTCACCTCTAAGGGGTTTTGTTGCCATGGAAGAGAGACAGGAAGGCAAGAGAGACCCTTACCTATAAGGTCTCACAGCAAACACAGAGCACACAGGCCCCAGGACCACAGAGTCAGCTGACAGTCGGTGACTTGGGCCCACCTGCCCTCTGTAGGAAGGACTGGTGATTCTACACCGACAACCTCCCCTGGAGTGGGTTAAAAAGAAGCTGGTCTCTGCACATACAGAATCCTGGAAGGCTCTGGCCTCCTCCCCACAAATGTTAGTGAGGCCCTACTGTGTGCATAGGATTGGCACTAACCAAGGGAAGGGGGCCTTCCTGGAAGGGGACGAAGGGATCGGAGAAAGACCAGGTGCTGTGCTGGGGAACAGGTGCCAGGAGATAATAGGCCCTTGAGGAGAACTGGATTTAAGACCATCAGTGCTCATGGTGGAGGAGGAAGCACACCTACTGTGTGCTGGGCACCGGGCCATGCTTTGCACACATGTTGTCATAGTGCGTCCTCAGGCTAACCCGTGGGGGAGGCGGATGCCACCCGCTGGGTAGATAAGAAAGACGACTGGTCTTCTGGACCTCACAGCCAGGAAGGGAGGTCAGTTTGGGTCTCATGGGATTTAGACAGGCCTAGAAGGAGAAGGCACCCCAAAAAGGAGATGCCCCCAGCAGGGGAGATCAACAGAGCCACACCTTCCTCCAGGACACATCCAGGCCAGGTAAGGAGGAAAAGGCAGGCGAACCGCTACGAGGCAACAGTGGTGGGGGAGGGGTTCTGGTTTCATCGGGAGACAGGCTAAGTCAGGGCTGATTGCCCACAGACACGCACATCTAGCTTTAGGACTCTAATCGGATTAGAGACGGAGTCCCCAGCAGGTACAGATGGCAGCGGGGGACCAGCTCCTACCAAAGTCACCCTGGAAATGCCCACCCACCCGAGACAGGAGGCAAGAGCCCTCTACACCTTGCTCCCAAATACTGCCAGGAATACACTGTGGCCTTCGGCTCCTGGGCCTGGACAACGCAACTCCCCGCGTGCTCCGGACATCACAGAAACACAGGAAAGGTGCATGTAAGATTTCTAAATATGAGACCGATCCGCCGGGATCTTACAGAGCTCTGTCTGCGTCTTACTCCTACGCCTCCCAACAAGTGAATGTAATTCTCTTCCATCTTCCTTGGACCGGATCACAGCAACCCTTGCTGTTAGGCAGACCACAGACAGAACTGCTGACTCGCCCCTGCCCGTCCTCCCAAACTGGTTGGGCCGCCGGGGGAGAATCGGTAGAAACACAGACAGCCGCCCACAGCCACGCAGCCTCTGCTCGTGCCTTCGCTCAGGGGCTGGTGCTGAGCCCAGACCCCCCACGGGACAGGGAATCGCCAGATACGCTTCATCTCATTAGCGGCCCGGAGCTGCGCTATCCATGCCGCCGCGCTTCTTAACAAGACGCGGGATGCCTCTTGCATCTACCGAGGGTCTTTGAGACTCCGTGGTGATGGGAGGCTCCGGGGCTCCTGCACCTGCTTGGGGGGGGCGGTCTGGGGGTCCATCCTTGTAGTCCTTCCAGGCGTGTTTCCTGGACAGGGTGTGGTCTTCCGCTCTGCACCTGGAAGGCACGTGCCCCACGGCGGGGGTGGGGTAGGGGCATCCCCCTCACGGTCACTTTGAGCTCCGGAGTCCCTGGACAAGAGGAGGTGGGGCAAGCCTGGGAGTCGTGCTATGGCTCAACACCTCTCCACCCAGCGGGGCTGGCTGCCTCCTGCGGGCCAGGCACCGAGCAGAGAGCAGCCAGGAAACAGGCGTGTCTCTGCCACAGCGCGTCCCTTCGCGGGGAGGACAGCAGAACAAACAAACCTAGTGACCAGGAGGTGGTTCCAGGGTCTGACGCGTGCCGTGCAGCCTCAGGAAGACCACAGATGCAGGGAGCGGCGCAGGCGGCAGGGCTCAGGGTGACCGCTTCAGACACGCGGTACCCAGCAAGGGGGTGTCTGAGCCAAGACCTGAGAGGACATCAGCTTGGGGAGTCAGGGGAAGGGCACCGGGGGCCGTGCAGAATCATTGGGCAGGCTGACTCCTGCAGGGGCGAGGGGAGGGGAGCCAGGGGGAGACCGGCGGGGTTGTGCACTTGAAGGGGCGTGCAGGTCCCATTCCGGGCCGTGGGAGCCTGGGTCCTGGACACCAGGCATTAGTCCAGCAGCTTCACAGAAATACAGCTCAGCTGCCATCAGGTTCACGCTCTGAAAGCCAACGTCTGACTCTTGGTTTCAGCTCAGGGCATGATCTCGGGGTCGTGAGTTCAAGCCCTGTGTCGGGCTGCTAGCTGAGCACGGAGTCTGCTTAGGATCCTCTCTCCCTCTCCCTTGAAAAGGAAAGTCCGCGGTACAGTGGTTTTTAGTTCATGTAGAGAGCTGTGCCACCATCACCACTAATTCCAGAACATTCCACCATGCCATCACAGTGGCTCGCCGGCTCCCCACAGCCCAGTGCTGGCGAGCACGGATCCACCTTTTGCCCCTAGAGACTCGCCTGTTCTGGACCCTTCACAGGAATGGGGGCCGCCCTGTGGGGTCTGCTGCAGGGCCGACCCCACTGAGCAGAACGCCTTCACGCCTTCACGCCTCACCCTTGCTCCAGCGCGTCGGGATTCCCTCCTTGTTATGAGCAAATGATGCGTTTGCCGTGTTTTGTGGATCCAGTCACCCGCTGAGGGCATCTGGGTGGTTTCCTCTCGTGCTGCTACAAGCACCGTGTCCCAGTCTGCGCGGACACAGACTTCCTCCTCTTGGGTGTGTCCAAGGGTCACGGGGAGCCTCTGGGTTCACCCCTGGGAAGCTTCGGGGCTGGGGCTGCTGGGCGGAGACCAGCTCCGGGCAGTGCACAGGGGCTGACCGCTGGCTCAGAGGCCTACCCTTCAGTCTAGAATGACGAGGGGCCCAGCGCGTGGCTCTCAGACGCATTTGGGAAAGTGACGCAGTTTGCCGTGGGGGGAGGCAAGTGAGGGCATCGGGACAACTAGGTACTTAGGTGTGAGCCCATGCGACCCCGAGGCCGTCTTGCCACGAGCTCTCCAGCCCAGGTCGGCAATTCTAGGGGACACTAGGGGCATGTGAGTATGTGTGTATGTACATACACATGCAAACATACAGACACACGTGTGCACACACACAACTCACACGTGCACACACATACACATGCTCAAATGCATATGTATGTAACACAGACACACGCATACACATGGGCACACAATTCACACATGCACATACAGGTGCAAGCCATACACACACACACACACCAGCATGCACACACATACCTAGAATACACACATGCACACAGATACATGGACACAAACATGCATGCACACACAGGTGCACACAAGCACACTTGGATCCTTCCCTGATGAACTCTGACCCGGAAGCTCTGCGAGGGTCCTGGAGTCCGTCACTGGCTTGTCCAGCACTGCCACGCATGGGAGCCACCAGCCAGCCTTTGGGTGAGGAAACTAACAGCCTGGGGCCAGGGCACACCCCAGACAGGCTCCTGCCCAGGTGAGGGGCCGGGTAAACGAGCTTGTGGTCAGCCCCGCCTTGCCCTCAATGGCCCACAATACCCAGGACATGTGGCTGAGGCTCGGCAGGAGAGTGAGGCGGGGGGAGCATACAGGTGTCACCAGGCATGGCGGCAGGGCACCCAGGGAGAGAAGGAGGAACCTGAGGGAGACAGAAGTAAGAGGAGGCTCCCACAGGTTCATCTGCCCTGGGGCTCTCGCAGAGAGGATCACAGCGCAAGTGCCCGAGGCCAGTCTTCTGCCACGGGACACACAGTCCCAGCTGTGAGTGGAGCCACCGGGGGCCCAGCTCTGGCCTGTCAGGTGCAAACAGCAAAGACAGCACCCGGAGTGTGTGCAATCCTAAATGCTTTAGCGACAAGTTAAGAAACAGTCAAACTAAAGGGGGTGTGTGTTTTACTCGTGTATTTTATTTAGCCCAATGCAGCCAACCTAGTATTGTTGATGCAAGCATCCTACAGAGATGTGGCGAGAGGGTGCTGTTCCCTCTGTCCTCATGCTGAGCCCTGCAGTTCCGCCAGCCTCCTCCACCCACCGTGCAGCGCTCCTTGCTCCTTGTGCTGGCCGGCCCGTACGGGATGGTGCCGAGCTCATACTCCAGGAGTATCGCTTAGAGGCTGGTGCCCTGGTTTTGAGGTCGAGGGCAGAAAAACTCCAGCCCTAAAGGGAGTGGGCGCAGGGCAGTGGCGCTTCTCAGCAAATCTGAGCTCGTCAGTCCCGGGGCCTCCCCGGAGGGGGAGGGCGGAGGCTGAGGTTACGGGAGCGAATGCCCATGCCCACTACAGACGGTGCCGCGCTTCACCTGGGTACAGGGAGGAGCATAGACTCGGGCCCACGTGCCGCTCTGCCGCCTGCCACTGTGAGGCTCCGGGAGGGATCTGACCTCTCTGAGCCTGAAGGTCACCAGGAGGAATGACGTGTGTGCCCATCCCTCAGCTTGGCAAGAATTACCTAAGGTCACGTGTGACACAGACAGGGCCCGTCAGGTCAGATGAGCTTTTGTAATGAACAGGACACAATTTCAGGAAGTGGCAGCAGCAGGAGGGAGGCTGGGCGGGGCTGGCCGGGGAAAGGATCGGATGGGCCCTGGACAGCACAGCCCGGAGCACGTCTTGGGTTCAGGCCCACGGGGGGGTGGTTCCCTGGAACTCGTCCACTTCCCTGCCCCTACCCTCCCTCTAGAGCCTGTCTGCACCTTGAGCTGTGGCCGCAGCCCTATCCCCAAGCTGGGCTGCTCCTACCCCTGTCCAAGCTGGGCAGGTGTGTCATCCAGAAGGGGAAGGTCTGTCCACCCTCAGCCCGGGGCAGTGAGGAGTTGGCCACCACCCCACCCACTCACTACCAAACACCAACCCCACAGCTTCTAGGCCCTGGGACCCCCTGCAGAGCACAACAGGCAGGTGCCCCCCCCGGCACTGACCACCTAGGGCAGGAGGACCCCAGAGGGGAAATGGTAGCCATAGCAACTCGGGGGCCGAGGACAGGGGCCCTGCCTGCAGGGTCAAGGGTGTGGATGAGGAGGGGCTGGCTGGAGAGCAGGTGGCGGTGGGTGGCCTTCCAGAGGGAGGGAACAGAGGAACAGGGCACGTTTGACAAGAGCAGAGACAAGAACATTCTACCTATGACGGAAGGGTGGGAGGTCTGCCTCCGTGTAACCCCCAAACTCCAACAGTGACCAAGCCTCCCAAGCACCTAGCAGGGTGTCCCCCCATGCCCCCGAGCTGGGCCGAGGGAACCTAAGCCCCCTTTGGTGGGGCACCAGGAGGGCTGGGTCCCCTTTCTGGCCTGGAAAGGTCAGGCTCACACAACACACCCGTTGTCCTCCCCAAGCTGGATGTCCCCTGCCACCCGGCCGCCTCATGCTGCCCCCCGGCCCGGCCCTGAGCGTCCCCAGGCCTCCGTGCACAAAGCACAGACGTTAGTTCTGACCGCTCTGATACGGGGCAACCAACTCGGCATCATCACACGCTTCACCTGAAGTGCCGACCTGGGGCTTCGGCGGACGTGCCAGGCGTCTGCAGTCACGGAAGGCGGCTCTGCTGCCCACAGCCCATGCTCCTATCCTGCCATGGGCCCCGGGCCACCTCCACCTGCACACGGGCCGCGTCTCAGGCTGCGCCGCATTGGCCTCCTCCCTCAACCAGCCGGACACGGCCCGGCCTGCTCCTTCTGCCACCTGGGTGGTAAGGAAGCCCCTGCTGGGGGCTCATTCAGCCAGCCCCATGGACAGTCCATACAGCCGCACCCCTGCAACACCTCCCGCCCCAGAGGGATGACAGCTTAGACTTGGCCAAACATTCCAGGTGCACACGTGTGTGTGTGTGTGTGTGTGTGTGTGTGTGTGAGACTGTGTGTGGGGTCGCACCTGCCCTGGTTTCTTCTCTTTATTCGAGATGCTGAAATGCTCCTAAAAATGGTCCCTGCTCTCGAAATCCCTGCCAGCAGTCTCCACCCAGGCGGGCCTCGCAGGACAGCACTGCCCTCCCCACACTCAAGTCTGGCTGGTCCAAAAATACAGACTCCCCGGCGTTTGGAGGAGGGGCTGAGGCTTTGTTTCCGGAGACACTGGGCAGGACAGCGGGGGAAGGGAAAGAGCCTCGGATCTGTGTGGCGATGAGCACTGAGGTCACAGGCTTATCCCGGAGTAGCAGGTGTCTGAGACCACAGGGTGGGGCCAGGAGGGCTGGGGTCGCTGCAGGGAGAGAGAGCGACACCCTCAGCACATCCCTTGCCATGAGATGCTCGAGTAAAGAGCCCAGAGCATCACAGAGGGAGGCGCAGCCCGCCAGAGTCCCTGTGTTAGTGCAGGCTGAGCCCTGGGCCATCCCCAGCGGCAGAGGGAGCCAGTCTGAGGGTGCACAGCCCCACAGATGATGCTGAGACCCGCGGCGGCTGTGGGCCCCAGGGACACATCAAGAACCACCCCCCACTGCAGTCAGAGAGGAAGGAGACCCCAGGGTGGTACCCACCTCTTGGCTCAGGGGGTCCCGTGGGATGGCCGCGATGGGGACTCTGACCCCGCACAGGTGGTCTCAGTGCTCTGCACCCCTTCCCCCGCATCGGGACCCCCGCTTGGTGGGCCGGCATCAGGGGAAGCCTTGGGTTCTCTACAGACACAGCCGGCCCTAGTGGCTCTGAGCCCACAGCCACGGGGCAGCTCAGTGCCTGGAAATGCGGGGTTTTCCTCCGCTACCTCGCTGACTTGGCTCTGCGCTCCCGACCTCTCCCCAGGGAGGCCGTAAGACAAGCCTACATTCCAGCAGGCTCCGCGGCACCCAGAACAGTTATGGCAGCAGGTGGGAAGGTCTTGTCCCCGTTTAGCACGGATGGCATAACTTCTGGGTGAGTCTGTGCTACCACCGAGGACCGGCCTCTGCCCATCAGGGAAGAGCTTCTCGGGGCCAGCCGGTGCCCGGCCCCGGCCTGGCTCTGCAGATACACGGCAGGAAGGCAGACAGGCACCAGCGCGGCCCCACGTGGGGCCTACAGTCTCGGCTGTCTTGGAAGAGTTGATGCCTGCCCTTGACAAATGCCGACCAAGGGCCCCTCTAGCCAGACACCGCTCAGTGCCAAGGATGACAGCTAGGCCTCGCGGTCCGGGAGGGGAGAGAAATAGTGAAGCCAGACGGTTTCAGGCGTAGATTAGTACCAGAAGATATGAAAACTGCAAGAGGGCTGACACCGGGCCTCACCCCGGGGGTGGGCGTGGGCCGAGATATGGATGACAAGAGGCAGCGTGGCCAGAGTCCGGGGAGAACCTTCCAGCTCCTGGGGACAAGCTGGACAAGTGTGCGGAACAGAGAGGACCAGGCGGCGGGCACACAGAGACGGGGGAAGCGTGCTGGGGCCGGGCCAGACGGTGAGGGTGTGCCTGGGTTTGCCGAGCGCAGTGGGGCCGGGCTGGGCAGGACCACCAGGCCACTTGTGCTTTTTAAATCACCCCTGGGACTGCTGTGGGCAAGGACTCGGGCGGGGGTGGGGGCGGGAGAAGGGGTGTGCTGAGGGCCGTGAGGTCGTCCCAGGGAGGGGAACACAGGCGGAGGCGGGCTCTGGACGGTGGAGAAGCGGTCACAGCAGGGAGCACCTGGACAAAGCATGGGGGGGCACAGAGCCCTCCCCCCCACTCAGCCGGCAGAGCTCTCTCCTGCAGCGAGGCTCGGGAGTGGATGTTTTCCATGGCCACTGACAACGTCCCCCAGGATGGAAAAGGCACACAGCCTCGGACCCAGCCATTCTGATTCTGGGAACAGGTCCTGCGGATATGCTCCTGGACACCCCGGGTCATCCCCGCTAGGAAACTCCCACTCCCAGCTCCCTCTTTGGCGGGAGCTGCTGAGGCCAAGTCCTGAGACCCACAGGGCAGGACACTGGCAGCCACTAAATGGAACAAGGCGTGACTCTATGAATGGCCGTGGAACGTTGATCAATAACTAATCTTAAGTGAAAAAAGCAAATTCACAAGGTGTAGCATGTGGTGACCCTGATCACGGGGACGGGGGCGTCCTGCCGGGGCGTGCGTGTGCCATACCCACACGGGTTTGCCCAGGCAGCGCCGTGGGGCCACAGCACAGCTGCGGGACCCCGGCCCTTGTGGCAAGTGACAATGCCCTGGGGCATTGAGGTGGGGCTGCGGGATGAGACACTCTTCCTGAAGGGACCTGTCACCGCAGCCAAAGCTCAGGCTGCTCTGGTGACAAACAGTCCAAAGTGACCGTCCAGGGTCCGTGGATGTGAGTGATGATCTCCGGGAGGCGAACGCACCCCCACCTCTCATGCCTTCGCAGGGACTAGCATGGAGGGAGAGACGGCGGACGTGGGAGAAGTGGGGGGGGGGCTCCGGTCTCATCACACCAGAGAGCGAGGGGCGGACTGCCTCACGGCCACCTCCGCTCACGGTCCTGGGCACATGGCAGCGGTGCATGCCCGGGGGGCCGGGAAGCACAGAGCCCGCCCTCCCGCCCCTCAAGCTCTACGCCAATGAGCATGTCGTGACCCACATGGACATGAATCAAAACGCACGAGGCATGTGACTATTTCTACTACTTAGAGTATAACGGGACTTCGGGCCACTGCCGGCACCGCCTAGAAAAGGCTCACTTCCTCCTTAAGCAAACTGTTGTTTAAATTAGCAATTTCATTAAAAAGCAATTCAGAGCCACGTAAACCGTCCACGGTAGGAAATAAGCACCCCCTTCTCGCCCCGCTCCCTACCCCGCTCCGCAGAGGCGTGTCAGCTTCTCTTACAGCCTCTGAAAATGCTCCACGGACATACACAAGCACAGACACCAGCCAACAGAGAGTCCCCAACAAAGACACTATCTTGCGAATTTGCTTTTTCACGTGACACAAACAATTAGTCAAAATCCCACAGCGGCGCATAGAATCCCGCCTCCCGCCACCGTGAAGGCCGCCTGGCTTCCTCCTCTGTATGGGCGGAGACCATTCTCGGCGGATGAACACTGGTCTTGTCTCCAGTTCCCGTTATCAAGAACCCTCTGGTGAAGACGGCTGCCCGGGAGCACCTGCGGGATGAGGTTCTGGAGGGCGCTGCTGGACCACGGGCTGTGTCCACAGCGCCAGAGCGGATGCTGTCGAATAACCTCCGAAATTTTGACCATAAACCTCCACCAGCCGCCTGCACGAGGGCCAACACCCCCACACCCCGGCACCCCCTTCTCCTCCCTGCCAACCCAGGGAGAGAAAGGGTGCGTCACCGTTTTCTTTGGCGTCGTGGTGCACGGGGGCACCTCTGGAAGTCTGCTCCAGCAGCGAAAATCCTTCCCCGTTAACCGCGGGGGCATGAAGCCATTGCTTCTTCAACCCCCCACCCCGCCGTCTGCACCAATATGAGCCCCTGGTCTCCTCTCATTGATTCTAAAAAGCTCTTCACTTATTAAAAGCACTGTCCAATATAGGAAAGACATTCTCCCCAAGTGCCTATTTTTCTCTGTAAAACCTGAGCGGCGACAGGAACTTTAACTGTCACATGGTCAAATGTCACGGTCTTTCCTCACGTGGCTTCTGGGCACATGGATTTCTCAGATAAGCTAGGAGACTTCCAGCGGACGGGGCCAGGCAGCACCCCCAGGGCCCGAGGGCCACCCCCCCTTCCCCTCTGCCACGGGACCCCTCAGGGAGAGACGGAGCAGGACATGCCTTGTGTCTGGTGATGACTTCTCGCCACTGAAAACCAAATAAATTTTTCTTGCAAGGAAGTGAAAAGCCACTCATTTTGTTGTGACCGACTCATGTGACCTAATGCGGAAAAGGCTCTGTCCTGTGCAGTCTCACGCCAGAACGCTCCGGAAAGAAGTCTGCTCACCCCTATGCAGCAACGCCGAGCCCACAGCCTGCTCCCTGGGCGGCCGCGGCACCTTCCAGAATTCCCAGAAGCCTTCTGCCCCGAGGAGACAAGTTTTATAGACAGCGTAATTTTAATACTGATGACACTTCCTTATACGGAGTCGCAGGAAGATGGTCATTGCTCCATATATTGTGACACGCTCAGGCGCCCACCCACCCCCTCGAACTGGCCCAGACAACAAACAGGCTGGCATTTCCAGGTGCTCGGAAGCCACATGGCACACTGGAGAGAGAACTGTGTATTTCATAAGAATAATCCTTTTTTTTCTCATCCAGCTTCCTGTTGTGCATGCAGTTTTACACGAGTGAGCCAATATAATTCAAAACATGTCACTCACTCATTTCTGCTTCTGATGTATATTCACGGAAACCTGCCACGCGCTCAACTTTGGGCGAAGCCCCTCCTAAAACACGTCACTCACGGGAGGGGTCTGGAAGGGACTGCTCATTACCCACCTACGTGAAGATTCCACGAGAGGAATGAAAAGGGGTGACCTCGTCCCTTCACTGTATCTGTCCCCTCAAGTTGGTGTCTGGAAACAGAAGGGGACGGCATCGTTCCTGCAAGTCCCCCCTGCTCGGTGTCCCTCCGGGGTCTGTCTGGATCTTCAGAAGAGCAGCCACTTGATCTCTGACGAGCTGGCAACGGCGCCATCACCATGGGGCAGCGGGCGTGTGGGGACGCGGTGTTGTGTGGACCAGGACACTGCGGTAGAAAAGCTGTTCGATGAAGCAGCTGTGGCAGCAGCAAAGGTCTTGTCTAGGTTTTCTGGTAATTTCCTGACCAAGGCGGTTGACGCGCACGGAGGCAGCCTTACAGAGCTCATGGCTGCGACTGCTTTACGGGAAGAGCCGCATGGAGCAGAGCAGACCAGCACCTGTGTCTCCTCATACACGCGCCTGTGGACAGAGCCCGTGACCCGCCTTCCTGTGCGCGCCTCTCCCCAACCTGAGCCAGCACTCCCGGGCCTTTGCACTTACTGCGAGACACAGACTCTATCCCTCCACACCTGCTCCTTCTGTCCCAGCCCCCACTGATGCCATAGGCCGCTGCCAGCCCGACCTTCCTGTCCCTCCTGAAACACACACGACCCCCCCCTTCTGATGCTGCACGGCCTTACTCCTCGTTCACCTTTTGTCAGAAAAGAGACATTCCGAGGCGCCGCGATCTGCAGGTAAGGGAACGTTAACGGGATTTAAAAGAGCAACTTCACACTTGACGGGAAGTGTATCTGTGGATTTTCCTCATGCGGACGTGAGGTGGACCCTGGGAATGTCGGGGTCCCCTGAACAGCTTCAAGAGACTCTGTGTGAAGGAGCATGAAAGCCGAGGCTTCTCTTTTCAGCGACCCCGTATTTATGACCCACAGGACAGTGAGGAGTGATGTCAGGAGGGCCCCAAACCCCTAAGCCCACTGTCCTCTTCTCTGCCAGTTGACTTTGCCCAAAACCGGGCACAGCCCCTGCCCGCCTGTCTCCTTGAACTTCCGCAGAGGCCCGGGGGGAGGGGCACAGATCTCCTGCGGCTGATCTGAGGCCCCGGCAGACTCTGGCCCTGCCCGCACCCCATGAGCCCAGTGTCAGAAGCCAGGACTCACCAAGCTGCTTCCTCTAAGTTGAAGAGAAAAGCTCACTGGTGGTCCCACATCTCCCTATTTGATGGCCTTCCGGAGAGATCCACGGCCCAGAGCTCTTAGAGAACAAAGGGGTACATCTTCTCTGGGTGCCGCCCACTCTCCCTCTGCTCCCCTTTCACACGCATGGAGGGGCAGGATGCTGCGTTGACAACATCCCCCCAGAGTCATGTCTGTCTGGAAGCTCAGGACGTCCGTCCTCTGGAAATACGGTCCTTGCAGATGTGACTGAACGAAGAGGAGGCCGCACCAGGTTAGGGTGGGCCCCAATCCAGTGAGCAGTGTCCCTATGAGAAGAGGGAAATCTGGAGGCAGTGTCCTCTTAGACACGGGGAGGTCGCGTGCTGAGGGAGGGGGGGACCCGAGGGAGGATCACCAGGCCAAGGGGTCGCCAGGGCCTCCGGCTGTCCCTGAAGCTGGGAGAGGCAGGAAGGACCCTCCCCTGTGGCTTCCAGAGGGAGTGTGGCCCCGCCCACACCTTGACCTCCCACGTCTGGCCTCCAGAGTCGTGGGACAGAACATGTCTGTCGTCGAAGCCACCCAACGCACGGTGGTGTGTTAGAGCAGCCTGGGGACGCCCATGCAGTCAGTCCCAATTTGGCATCCCAGCTCCTCCAGGAAGGCCTCTGGCATGGACAGAGCCTCCATCACGGGCCCCCCAAGCCTCAGGGCACCATGGTCCCTCCAAACCCATCCCCTGGGACTGGCACCTGCAGGCCCGGGCACATCTGGCTACCCTGAAGCCCATCCAGGGCCTCGCATGTTCTCCCAGGGGACTGGCAGCCGGCGGGGACAAATGGGTTTTCCCGCAGAGCTAAGTGGAACACGTGCCAGGTCAGGTTCCAGCTGCAAATGCCTCTGTGGTCTCCCTCCAGGTGCTGACAGCAGAACGACCTTCGTCCCATGACCTCGGGAAAGCAGGCCTTGTCTAGGGGTGGGGCACATCGTGAGCTCCCTCTCTCCCTCACTGTCTCGAGTTCGCTATTTCCCCAACAGGGAGGAATTGATTGCAATGAGCCTCTTTGAAATGCCCCAAAGATCCACGGCAGACGTAGTCTGCACGTACCAGAGGTCCCGAGGCTCGGTTACTCATGTGGCCGGCAGGCCACTCGTCTCCCCCACAGCCTCGCTGGGGACCAGGACCCAGGACAGCCACAGTCCACGTGACCCACGGTCCCCGTTGAGGAATCCAGAATGAGCTCAGATGGCCTGGTGGAGCTGGTGGCTCGACCCACATACACACCTGCTTGTTCAGCAAATTACCGCCACTGGGCACAGGGGCTGTCGGGCCCGGGACACGCGACAGCGTCAATGGGACCCAAACGTCAGATTCAGCATGTTGCCGTATTCTGTGTTCTATGCACTGTCGTTCCGGTGCTCGGACTCACCCCACCGCACAGGTCTCTCCCCACAAGTCCGCAAGGGCGGAGGGCGTGGGCACTCGAGGCCGTCCCTGCCCGAGGAGCCTCCAAACCTCCATCACGTCAGGCTAACACGGGAACGCTGGAGAGTTCCAGCAGAGGCCAAGCCGAGGAGGGGGACTGACCCTGCCGTCCCCCCAGCGCCCCAGCCTCGTGCCAAGGATCATTTCCAAGGAGGGGAGCAGGACACTGGGGCAATTCCGGTCCGTTCCCAGACAGCCCAACATCGCGGGGAACTCTGCCCACTCCTGGCACCCGCCTGCCTCTACCAACCTTACTAACACTCGGATGCGGGGAGGTGAGGGGCATGCTGGGCAGCAGGTGTGGGCGGACACGTGGGGCTCCCCAGGTGGGCTTGAACCCACCTCCCGCCCTCATGGGACAACCCCACACACGCTGGGGCCCAGTGTCCGTATCTGAGGGATGCACCTAGGTGACCCGACCTCCCAGCAGCCTGGCCAGCACATCAAGGGGACGACACTGTGACTCGTGTTGTCTCCTGCCCCGCGCACAGAGCTTACCGGATATGCGCTCAGGAAGAGCACGTTCCGTGGCGACAAGCCTCCAAGCCTCCCTCCAGCCTCCAGCCTCTTCTCTGCACTGGAAACACAGCTGGGCCGCCTCCTCCTTGCCCTGCCCCATCTCACTCTGCAGGTGAGTGCTCGGTCCGGAACCCTGCCCTGAGGAGCGGCGGGGAGAAGGGCGGGGAGAAGGCACCGCACTGCGTGGCTGCCACGCTCTCCTGTCCGGAAGGGGTGTGGGACTCTGGGAACAAAGCTACTCAGTGCACAGCTGCGTCTTCCCTCAGCCCGTACCAGGCCCTTACCTACTGCGGGGACACACAGGAGGGGGGCCCAAGTATGGAAGAGGGGGCCTGGCATGCACCCCAGGACTCACCCTGAGGGGCACACCATGTCACCATGTGACATCTCACATGGACCAGCCTTTGTCAAGAGGCACCAGTGCGGGGCCGTACCGTCCAGTCATGGCAACAGCCAGATGCAACAGAGCCAGGAGCCCTGGGTTCTCCGCAGTCTGTGTGGGGGCGTCAGCGTGCAGCACGGTCAACAGCCAGGAAGCCACACAGCGTCTCCCAGATCAACTCGCTCTGGGTAGAAATCCCCACGTTCACACACACGCACACACAACATGCATTCAAATGTGCACGCACACTCACATGTATGCACACACAGTAACATGCATGCACACAACCACACTTGCCTACACACATGCACACGCCCAACATGCACGCGCACACACACCCACATGCACCTACATGTGCGCACGCACACACGTGCATGCAAATGTGTGTGTGCACCTGCACACGTGTGCATACACTCACATGTATGCAGACGTGTACACACACCTACGCATGTGCACGCATACGTGCGTGTATGCAAATATCTGCACAGATGCACACACAGGCGTGCACACATGTGTACACACAGCCACACACCCGCATGCGACCACAGGCACACCGACACACACGTACTTGCCTGCACATGCACACACGCACACACACGTGCACACGTACAACTGTTCATATTTCTAAATCTGTTAAGAGACTCTGAGCACCGTCAGCATTTCAAAAAGCCACATTCAGAAGACCTGGACAAAGAAAGAACAAAACCGCCGCGATGACTTTGCAGGTTTTGGTGAAAAGGCATCCCCTTCAGGAATCGCAGTACCGGCTGTGCTTCCGCTCTGCGCGCCCCGGGGAAGCTGCAATTCCCTAGGTCGGCGAACAGACCAAATTCACTTCCCAGGACGCTAACGGGTCTAATTTGCAGAGTTAAAGAAACGTCAGAGCTCTCCGACCTCAATCAACCACCCTCGAGACCACGGAGCCCCCACCCCACCCCCACCCCTCTCTGGGAATATGCAGTGAGGCTAGTTGCAGTTTTTGACCAGCCAGGTCACACTGCCTCATGGAGGACGCTGGTGTCTGGGACCTTGGAGGAACCGGTGAGTACAAAGCTGGGGACAGACAAGGCAAGCTGGCCAAATCAGAGGCCACTCCCCAAAGCCAGGCAGGGACACGTCTTCCACTCATATGTCCCTGTCTCAAAGCACAGTGCCCACCCCTCCAGCCACCTGGCCATTTTTCCAGTTCCTGTTCAGCCATGTTCCCCCACCACAGGACCTTTGCACAGGAAACTAGCTTCCCTCTTCGCGTGCTTAGCTCCTGTTCATCTTTCGGAACTTGGCTAAAGCTGGGCTTTTTGCGCCTCCACACGAGGAACACATAGCGCTGGATAATTCTGTGTTGCGGGGCATCCTGTACTATAGGATGTTGGCCGGCAGCCCTGGCCTCCACCCACAGGATGCGCGCAGGCCCTACCCCCAGTCTGACTCGAGGTGTTACCAAGCGTCCTCCCCAGCCCCTGGAGGAGGCCACAGCCTCCAGGTCGACCCTGTCTCCTGTCTGTCCCAGCCCTGCGGTCTTCACAGTTGTCCCCGCGCCAAGCTCAAGTTCTCCCTTCACAGGCGGTGGCTCCGCGGGCCACGGCTGCGAGCTCCCAGGACAGGAAGCACCACGTTAGTCCCCGCGAAGGCGTGGCCTGCCATGAAGAAGCTCGAAAATGCTGAATGACGGGCTGAGTGCCCATGGAGCCAACACCAGCACCAAACAAGGAACCAGAAGGACGCACACACCAGCCCCAGAGAGGCTTGGGAGCCCACTCAAGGCCCCTCCTGGGAACCCTCGGGTGTGGCCGAATCAGCTACGCAGGCCCGCATCCATCCAGGCCTTCACCTCGCCCCACCCCAAGGCACCGCAAAACAGCATTTTTTAATTGCGGAAAGAACGCGCAGCACGAGACCTATTCTCCCACCAAGTTCCAAGTGCACAGCCGCGCCGACTGCAGCGCCTGGTGGCAGAGCCCTAGAACGCGGTCGTCCTGCACCGCCACAGCCCCGCTCCCGCCGACGGCGCCTCCCCACTCCCCCCGCCCCCACGCTGGCCGCCACCATCGACCACAGGATCCAGCAATCCGACTTCCGGTACTTCTCCAAAAGAACTGAAATCAGGATCTCAAAAGACATGCACACTCCCACGTCCACCGAGGCGCTGTTCACCACAGCCAGGACCCGGAAACAACCCAGCGTCTGCCGATGGGTGAAGGGCAAGTGCGGATTTCAGTCGGCCTGCGTGACACGTATCGACGACGTGATCTGGCCCTACCTCCTGGCGCGGCGTGGAAAGAAATCGGCAACAGCCCAACTGTCCAACTTGGGAAGCGTGAGAAATATCCGTGCGTCTGTTGCCCCGAACACATGTCCGTACCCGTGGGCAGGACCTGCAGTGAGGCCGGTGACAGCAGCCAACAAGGGGGCTTCTGCTCAGCCCCCAGCCCCCACCCACGTCCAGGGGCAGGCACAGGACGAGCAGACGTGTGCTGCGTGAGTACATGAGTACAGGAAACATTGCACGCAGTAAATTCAACGTGATTCAGTGGACATCCGGGGCCTGCGTCCCTATCCCAAATGCACACTAGTAACTGATGACCTAAAGGAAAAGAGGCTGGGCTCGTTTCTGGGCCTTACGGAGCTCACGATCTCCTTGCTGGGCGCTGGGCACCAAGCAGGTGCCCCAACTGAATTGTCATGGATCTGCATCCTCCCCGGCCGGAGGCATGTCTCTGGCCCTGCCGGGTCCCACACACAGCACATTCCCACCCAGGAATAAAACTACCGGGGGGATAGGCTTCCTCGGGAGACAGACAACATGAGTCCCAAGAGATAAGCCGAGGGACAAAGGCGAAGGGAATGCGAGTAATTTTCACACACTTAGGTTTTTAAACCATTCACAGCACGTCTGGGCGGATCCCGACAAGGCTGCTTCCCCTGCTTCCCCATCTCTGCGCTGGGTCCTAGAGCTTCACCTGATGGAGAGAGACACACACAAAGGCAGACGATGGAACAGGGGCCGGTATTTACTGTCCTCAGGGGGTCCAGTGCTGGTTTCCTCACGCAAGGTCCAGATAAAACCATCTGCAGCCCAGACGGCGGGACTCTCGCGGGGCAGCCCCCGGCCCCTCAGGCTCCCTGGGAACCAACCCGCCAGCAAAGTGCTCCCAATGCCTCCCCTTGCGGGCACAGCTGGGACATTCTAATTTTTTCCCCCAAATGCTGCGGGGCATTCCACTTTTATGGCACTTTCAGACCCACCCCCTCACAGAAAGCAAGCAGACTGTCCCCTGCCTGGCTGGAGACACACCCATGAGGAGACTCGGAATGTGCTCCTCCCTGGTCGGCTCTAGCAAGGAAGTCCCCTAGAGGCATCGCCTGCCGGCTCACCCCCAAGCCTGCCCAGGAAACAGAGGCCCCTCCCCCCTCCGCTGCCCCGGGGCGGCTCCGCCCAGCCTTCCCATTCCGGGAGCTTTCCAAGGCCTCAGTCCGAACAGGGCGTGTGGCCCTGAGGCCACGTGGGCCGAGCAGTGGCCGAGCTCCGTGGAGGCCTCTCTGCAAACTCGAGGTTCCACAGGCAGGGCAGGCCCTGCTGGTCTCCGGGCCGCCCACGCCGGGCCTCACAAGGCAGCCCCCGGCTTTCCCACGCTTTCCTTGCTTTTTGTGGACAGGGCCAGTTTCCGAACCAACACGGGCTCTGTATATAGAGCTGCGGTTCTTGGCCAGAGAAATTCCTGCCCCCAGGGGACCCCGGGCCATGTCTGGGGGCGTGTTTGGTTGTCACAACTGGGGAAGGGGCTGCCACTGGCACGGAGCGAGCAGAGGCCGAGGACGATGCTGGGCGTCCTGCAGAGACCCTAAGCCAGAATCGTCCAGTGCCCGCAGGTTGAGAAACCTGGTCTTGAGCCAAGACGGGGCCTCTGGCCACGTGGGTCAGCAGAAGGCACAGCGGATGCAGCCCCCTTCCCACCGGGCGGGAGGTCCGGCCTCACTCACCAACACGCCAGGTGAGGCTCGCTGTGAGAATGTACAGCACAGGTGCCCAGGGACTGGCTGCCTGGGCACCCAGTTCTAGAAATAACGGGGCCTCCAGAGACTTCCAGCTGTTCTCTGAAGGCGTCCGGGAACGTGCAGGTGAGACGCCGTGCTCACCTGAGGGGGCCCTGAGGACCCGCATCCAGACCCTGGGGGGCTGCTGGGACCCTCGTCCAGCAGCAGCTCATGGACCCCCCCCCCCCCCCCCACCACGGAGCCGAGCAAGGGTGCGCAGTGCCAGCTCCTCCCTCGGGGTCGATGTGCGCTCAGCATCAATTAGCCTGTCTGTTGGATCTCACCCCAGTCCCGGCAGTCAGCGACACCGTGGCCTCCTACTCAATTAATTGCACTGAAAAGCATCCACTTTTCCTTTAACAGACGACGCAACGCCGGCTCAGAAGACGCAGCATGCGGCGGACGGGCGCGGGTGAGAGGCGGAAGCCTGGTAAGGCTGAGCCTGTTCTCCCTTCCAGCCGAAGCGCTCCTCCGTGCCCGCTGGGACGACCCATTTGTTTTGCTCCTGAGCCTGATGTAGGGGGACAAGCGGACTTTTTCAAACTCCGCACAGCCTTCGGATCATAGACTTCATGACCCACGGACCCATCTGCGAGGAACAGGGTCTTTTCCATCCCCGATGTTCCAGGAAACCAGGTTTTTCTTTTTGTAACCTCTCCTGATGGAATGGATTTTGAAAAAATGCAGATGTGTCAAAAATCTTACCTGGCAATGCTTCGGCTTGGAAGCCGAGCTTCCGTTTCTTGTCTCGTGGCTTCCCTGCCGCACGCCCATCCCTGCCCTCACAGACCAGCTGGTACCCGGAGGGAGAAGACCAGCACGCTTGCCCTCCACCTGCGAGAACCCCTCGCCTCCCGAGGCCTCTGGAAGAGCAGCTTTCCGCGGAAACGCTCAGCCTTCCCTGGGGAATGACCATGGCATCCCAGATAACCGGTCCAGCCTGGGGCTCCTTCACTCCCCTCCCCCTGCCTGGCCCCGGGCAGTTGCTGGGCTCCTTCACTGCTCACGCCCTGCACCTGTTTCTGCAGCACGAGATTGGAAGCTGGACTCCGGCCTGCTTCCACCGTCTCGGTGTGCTTCTGAGAACCCGGAGCTGGGCCAGCTTCTACCTGCTGTGACCCCTGTCCCCAGGACCAGTTTTCTCTCTCAGCTCTGAGCTCCCCAAAGCATCACTTCCAGGGGCCAGACTGGAGGAGCTTCTGGCCCAGACATCTGGAAGCTGAAGCCCCTCACGGCCCGGTCTGATCACAGGCCCGCCCCATGCCATGCCCGTGTCCCAGAAAGACAGGCGCTGCTGGACCAGGCAGCGTCCCATCAGCCGCATGGGCACCTGAGCTATGGGGACCCTGCACAGGGCATGTGGGCTGTGAGTGGGGGCCACCCTCAGACACAAGTCAAAGCTCTGGGACCAAAGACTAGCAAATGGGCAAGGAATGAATGAACCCCCAGTTCCTAAGGAGCGGCTCAAATTCCTCGGAGCCCAAGGGGTACATCCACTGCTCCCCCAGGGACACGGGCACCATGCCCTGAGCATCGACACCTCTTGGTTCCCTCCCTCTGTGGTCTTTCTGGTCAGCCAAAGAAAACCAGAGCCTGTTATGTTGCAAGAGAGTTCTCTGGGGCTCCCAGCGCAGAGGCCCTCCTCCCACACACAGGTGGTCAGCTGCCACTCATCACTTCCTATGTCTGGAAGAAAAAGGCTCATCTTTTTAAAAAAGGAAAACAGACAAAACCACTTCCCAGAGAGCCCACAGGCCTGGCGGTAGATCGTCCTGGCCTTTCTCAAGTGGCCGCAAACAGCTCTCCCTTAATTTGCACATGAAGGTAACAGCTCCCTCTGTCTGGTCCTAAAAACATGATCACACAGGTTTATGCACCATGAGGAGTGACTGGGAGCTTCCCAACAGGGTCTGTCTACACTGGAAACGCTGTGCCAAGGGCAATCCAGGGGCAAGCGAACACATCAGAGGGAAGGATGCCCCTGGATGCAGGCGATCACGCGGCTGCCCGGGCAGGGCCCCTGGCAACCACCTGGGGCTCCCCCTTGCACCCACTCCCCAGCCCGGCCCCCAGGCTCCCGGCCCCGTGGGCAGCAGGAGAGTCGCCGCCAAGCATCAGGCACGATGATCGCTTAGCAAGTCCCTTATCTGACTCTCGGGCTGAGCCAGGCAGCGGCAGTACACAGGGTTAAGAAGAATGAAATGGAGACTTTAAACACAGCTGGGCCTCGGTAAGTCAGAACACGAAAGTCACCCCGAGCAGGGCCAGCCTGTGAGATGGCTTTTTCCTCCTCGCCTGGTGAGAGTCGTGTCCGTCGTGCACGGGCCCCGCTTCAGTCCTGCGCTCAGTGTGGGTGGAGTAGGGACGGGAGCACAGGGGGTGGGAACCAGCAGGTGCAGGCCCAGCCGGGCCGGGGCGCAGGAGAGGCCGGGCCCACGCCCTCGCCACTGCGCGACCCGCACGACCCCCTCCACGTGCCCCGTTTCTCCGTTCACGGAGGGCTGAACCTGGAATTCCTGAGTGAAAGCACAGAACTGCTGCTCTGGCGCTTGACGGGTTTTGTTACCTTCCTTTGTGTCTCCTCGTAGCGCGTCTCCAGACCACGTAAGAGTGCCAGCTCGCCAGGTGCCTGGCCAGTGGTCGCTAAGGCCGCTTACAAGGGGAAGAAAACAGTTTCACTGGTTCGACAAGTGGAAAATTACCATTTTCAGGTCATTCCCCTGGTTACCAATAAAACTGCATGTTTTCCCCGTTAGTTAATATCTGCTGTTTGTTAAGTTTCCTTTCTCGCTCTGGCCCCTCTTCTCACCAGCCGACATCACCTCCTTGTATTTAAAGGTGAGAAATTCTCCGTTCTGTTTTTCACAGTTCTTTTTCCCAGTCTGTTTGCTTTTCAATGGAAAAACATTTCTTTAATCAAAAGGTTTTTTAATCTTTATTTTTTCCCGATCCAAACTTCTTTTCTGATTTCACTCCAGGCTTTTCTGTTCAGCAAACACTTCCTACCCCTAATCAGAATCCAGACAAACACACATCCCTCCTATTTTCTGGGGTTTGTTTTTTTAATGGACTACCTCTAAGTGTCTGGTGACCCATTTACAATTCAACTAAATATTAGTCAGACCCAGAACATCTGGCCTTGAACCACCACGGGGTCGCTCTGCTGGGAGTCCGATGGACATGGGAGGATGAACAGGAACACTCCCAGGCCCGGCTGTGAGGTAGGGAGGCTCTGTCCCATCCCCTGGTGGTGGCTGGAGAAGCACTGTGGGCTTCTCAGACGCTGCCTTGTTCCCTGCCGTCCTCTGGGCCTGGCACTTGGCACACGTTGGGGAAATATTTGTGGGATGCATGAATGGGGCAATCCACAAATTAATCTTTCTGCAGCTGCCAGATAGTGTCAATAAGGTCACGGTTCCCCTTCCAGGGGAACCTGTGAGAGGTATGACCGTTTGGGGAAATGGTTCTGAGTTTTGTTGGGTCTGCAAATCGTTCCCCTTCCTTTCCTGGCTGTTACATTTCTTTGTTTTACTTTGCCTCCAAAGTGCTGCCTTGTTCATGAGAGCCCGCCCACCCCTCCCTAAAGCCCCTCCAAAAAAGGTCCAGAGGAGAGCGAGGTGGGGCCCACCCCCAGGGCCACTGGAGAGGGGAGAGGACAGCCCTGCCCTGTGTGGCCAGTGCTGGGAGCCCCACACCCATTTCTCGTGGTTCAGGAGAAGCGTTGGCAGATGCCCACGCCTGAGCTCCCTGGCACCCCCATCCCCAGCCAGAAGATCCAAAGAGAGCCAAGGGTCTCCTGGGCCCTGGCCAGCCCTCACATGGCTGGGCTAAAGACTATGTACTGAGCTCGGTTCAAGGCTCTGCCATCTTGAAACTCCTCATCATTTTATAACTAGGGACCCCAAATTTATCACCAGGCCCTCCAGTTTGCAGCCAATCCTGCTCCAGCCAAGAGCTGTCCGATGGGAGCAGCCCGGGCACCTGCTCAGCTGTCGGAACCCAGATCCTGCAGGGATCAATTCTCCCGCCAGCTGCAGGCTACCAGCCTGCTCGAGTGGCCCAGCCTCCGATCAGTTCTGAGAGGCTTCAGATGTGCGCGGGGGCTATTTCGGGCAGAGGGACGGGTTTCTGGCAGCAAAGCCTGACCTCCAGAAGCCAGAGCACCAGTCGCTCCTCCAGCAGCCATCATCAAATGCACTTTTAAGGCAAGACCTTGGGGAGCTGCCCGAACGGGTTCCCATTATGCAATGCAAGCCAGGCCCCCGGTAACAGGATGCGCTGCCCATTTTATCTGGCTCGTGCCAAATGGTGAGCCCTGGCTCTCCCCACCACCACCCAGCCCCCGGCTCAGGCGATTATTCCAATGAACAAAAGCGGCAGAAAATTCTCAGACACTGCTGGCGTGTCTGACTTTTGCCAGGATTTGCAGGTGGACAAAGATTAATTGCGCAGCTTTCCTGCATAATGGGGCACGAAGGAGGGTGTCGTGGAGGCCACCGCTCTCCCGTCTGCCCCTCCCCACAGAGGACAGTGGATCCCACTAATTCAGTCTCCGCAAAACCAGTCCCACCCCCGAACCTTGCGGCTCAGGGCGGTTTCGTGACAGCTTTGGTTAAGTGTGTGTATGCATACACTATTTAATATTAAAGACAGCCTCTGCAGAGCCCTTGGAAACCACACGCCCCTGGCGTGGTCCAGACGTGTGGGAAAATATGCCACGTACGCTTAAGAGCAAGAGGCTGACGAGGCAGCAGGCAAAAGAGGCAGAACCTGCGTCCTCCCCCGGTCACTGAAGCTCAACCCTGACACACCCCATGGTCACTGCTGCAACGTGCACTCTGCTTCCGGAGTCCGGGCCACTCCAATGACACAGGCGTGGCACAAGGCTGGGCCGTGGGCCCCATGTGCCATCACCTGCCACGGCACCGCCCGTGGAGATGGGGCAGAAGGGCGCGGCGCCTCTGCAGGAAGGTGGGTTCCACAGGAGGAGGGGACCTGAACACGCAGAAGCCGTCGTCTCGGTGAGCCCGAGCGACCAGAGAAGCCAGATGCAGGAGAGTCGAGGCCACAAGCCTCCAGTGACCTGAAGTTCAAAATCAGGCCACACGCAGGTGGCGCAGACCCTCCAGGAGGGGATACTCTGGCGAAGGGCCTGGAGGGTGGGTCCCACTCTGCCCCTTGATACGTCGGTGCTGGTTACACGGTGTGCTCAGGTGGCGAGGTTTTGTTGTCTGGACACTCGGGATGTGCCCACCCCCTCTTTTGTTTTGCATACAGCGATGTGTCAGTCCAAAGTTATAAAAACTCAGTGACATCATGGCCACACAGCCAATCAACCACCTCCTGTAACTGGAAGTTTCCAAGGAACCCGGGATGTCTTGCCAATCATGTTCTAAGGCTACTTGTTGAGTCCAGATTCACGATCCTCACCCTGCCCAGCATCCTCTGAAAGGCTCTTAAATTCAACGGGCAGAGTGAAACCCAAGCAGTGAAGAGACCACGAGCTCTCAGACTCCTGACCGTGACAGTGAGGGACAGAGCACTCACACAGCCTCCTCCGCACGGGCTTGGAGGCGTAGCAGGGTGGCCGGCCTCGTCCTTAAACCATGAACCGACCAGAGAACGACAGGAGGGCGCCGTTAGAGGACCCACGCGGCCCGTCTACTCACGGCCTCGTGTGATCAGTCTGCGCCCGTTCCCACACTTGAAGCCAGATGCAGCTACACGCGAGCTCGGAGTGCCCACGCGTCTCCCTGCATGTCCCTGCTGAAGTGTGTGTCAAGCCCTGGGGACGCGGACACATCCTTCATTCCATCTTTGTCTTCTTCTTGACGAGTGGAAATGACAATGCCAAAT
The DNA here is from genome assembly GCA_004024625.1 of Mellivora capensis. Taxonomy (NCBI): domain Eukaryota; kingdom Metazoa; phylum Chordata; class Mammalia; order Carnivora; family Mustelidae; genus Mellivora; species Mellivora capensis. The sequence continues at coordinate 129,262 of PISX010001036.1, read as the reverse complement.
CTTGACGGCTCGTTCTCATCTTGATGTAACACCAGCCCCGCCGTCGGTTCGGAGGGATCAGACCGCCCTCCGAAGAGGGTGCGGCACCCTCAGTCAGACCCAGGGGGAGAGAGAAACTGAAGGCTGGAGAATCAGAAGGAGTCAGGGGTGGTCAGTCTCGTGGGAAGTGGCGCAGGGACTTGGAACGATGCCAGGAGGTTCACGCGTGTGGGTGGCACCTTCCAGATCCCTGCTGCCTAAAGCAGGATCCTCACCCAGCAGCAGCGGGCGGTGCGGACCCTCAGGCTCTGGCCCAGACCCTCGGAGTCAGAATCAGTGTCTTAACTGGATTCTGATGGGATCTGCAGACATTTAACGTTAGAAATTAAGGTTGTGGGGCACCTGGGTGGCTCAGTGGGTTAAAGCCTCTGCTTTCGGCTCAGGTCATGATCCCGGGGTCCTGGGATCGAGCCCCACATTGGGCTCTCTGCTCCGCGGAGAGCCTGCTCCCTCCTCTCTCTCTGCCTGCCTCTCTGCCTACTTGTAATCTCTGTCAAATAAATAAATAAAATCTTTAAAAAAAAAATCAAGAAAGTAACATAACTTCTATCTTTCCTCACAATTACTTTAAAAAAAAAAAAAGAAATTAAGGTTGTGGCAACAGATCCAAAGGCCCACGTTACACTCAGCCCTGCAACACTCCCTCCAGATACAAAGTTTCTTTCTCCCCGAAACATCACAGATGCAAAGACAAGTTAAGGTGTAAAGCACGGAATATGTACTCAGGGATTGTCTGGCTCAACCTCAGAGGTCGCCGGAAAATACCGACACAGAAACACACTCATAGAACATACACACACCCACACACACACGCCAGCACACACACACCTGCATGCACACCCGCCTGCGTACACACACACACACACACACGCACACACGTCTCCTGTCCTCCAGCAGCTCGAGGTTTCAGGAGAGGACGGGGAAGCATAAGCTGTAAATCTAAGATAATAAAACGTCACAGAAAACCAGTTTCAGAATGAATTAAAGTGACAAATATTGAACAGTTCAGTTGTGACCTAGGGAAATGATCACATGAGCACCCCCTCTGAAGGGACGGGGCTGTTTACTCCAGTCCACCCAAAACACCCGCTTCCAGGAGATGGGGCCGGAGGGTTCCTGGGGAAAGAAGTGAAACAACACAAGCCGTAGAGGAAGTATGGGGGGGGGTCAGATCGTTTCTGCACCTGCTATCCGGAAAGCGAGTGCCTTGGCTTCAATTTCTCACAGGACGTGGGTTCCGAGCGGCCCCGACACCGAGGAGCACAGCAGCAGGCTCGAAAACACGGAGCAGAGCCCCGGCAGAAGCCCCTCCGGGACGCAGCCGCTCGGTCAGCGGGGAGCTGGCCTTCTCCCCAAATTCAGAAGGTGCACCAAGTCCGCTCATCCGAGCGCGACCTCTATTCCTGACGGGCAGAGTCGTCGGCTGCCCATGTCCCACGTTAAACCGGAAACGGCAGCGTGTGCATCTGAGCTGGCGAGGTCAGGACTCCCTCTGAAGCTCTCCTCCGGGTGGGCCCTCTGGACACTGGTCATTTCCCTCCTGGGGCCTCTGTGTCCCGGGTGTGCTCCGGCGTGCACAGTGCTGCTCCCGGGGACCTCCGTACCCCCGGGCCCTCGGCACCCCTCAGGGAGTGGCACTGGAGTGAGGAGGGCAGAGGGGGCAGAGGGGACAGAGGGGACACTGACAAGGAAAAGCAAAGGACACTAGGTAGCCAGCGCCTGGCAGAGTTGGCTTGGCCATCCCCGCAGCTGCCCAGGGTGCCAGGAAAGAAGGACTGGCCCCAAATCGTGGGACAGTTAACTGGGGCTCTTTCCCTGCCCCCGACTCCAGGCATCCCCGGGGATACAGGGACAAGCAGCGGGGTGAGGGGACAGGCAGAGGGGAGGAAAAGGGGCAGAAGTGCTGAGTGAGTCTGCAGGGGAGACACCTCCTACCTGCCCCACCCTTGCCGACCCTCTTCCCCCACACCCATCGCACAGGTAAGAACAGGCGTCTCAGAGAGGCACAGCAGCTTGCTCCTGGTCACCCAGCTTCTCGGGGCAGGACACACTGCCCTGTCCCTCTGGGGGCTCCGAGGAGAAGCTGTTCCTCACCTCTCCCAGCTTCTGGAGGTGCCCGGACCCCCTGGTGGGGGAGACACCTCCTACCTCGGACTCTTTTTTTTTTTTTAAAGATTTTATTTATTTATTTGACAGAGAGAGATCACAAGTAGGCAGAGAGGCAGGCAGAGAGAGGAGGAAGCAGGCTCCCTGCTGAGCAGAGAGCCCGATACGGGGCTCGATCCCAGGACCCTGGGATCATGACCTGAGCAGAAGGCAGAGGCTTAGCCCACTGAGCCAGCCAGGTGCCCCCTACCTCAGACTCTTACCTCTTACCTCGGACCCTTCTCCCTCAGTGTCCCAGCTCTGTGTCCGTGACTGAGTCCCTTTGCCCTGTGAGGTGACCTCATTCCGGGCTCTGGGGATCAGGACGTGGACACCTTCAGGCCCGTCAGCCTCCCACATACCGGTGTCCGACTGGAGTGCAGACGCAGGCGTGTCGCACGTGACCCCAAGTCTGAAGCTCTCCCTCGGGGTGCACGAGGCGTGACGCGGGAGCCCACGGCCTCCCCCCCCCCCCTCCGCTCACCGCTCAGTCAGAGCGTCCCCAGGATCCTCCCACTCTGGGGAGAATACAGCAGGTGACACCAGACCCTGGCACCTGGGTGGGGGGAAGACGCGCCCACGAGGCTTCCTTCCGAGTCACGTGCGAAGCTGGGTCGTCACTTGGGCTGGCTTATGGAAAGACCCGCTTGCAAAACCGGGAAAACGCGCCGAGAACTGACAGAGAGCGGACACATCCGACTCAGTGATCGGGCGGGGCCGGGGTGTGCACTCCCCGGTCGCCTGAGCAAGTCCCGCTCCTGAAACGCAAGCCCGTCCAGTGGCCGCGGTCCTGGCGGGAGGTGGGGACAGACTTGCCAGTGGCCTTCCAGGGCTGCCCTGTGGCTGGGGGTCCTGGTTCCAGGGGACTTTGGGGGGGCGGCCCCGCCAGCAGCGATCCAGAGCGGCAGCGCCCTGTGCTAAACCGGGGGGTCTACTTTTGTCAGTCGGATGGGACTGAAATCCTAAACTAATCTTCTTTTCCGTCTGCATTATCCTGCAAGTACGTAAGTTTTAATTACACCTAAATCTACCTGAGGACGTTTTGGGAGACTTCCAGTCCTGGGCGTCGGCCACAGGATCTGGCGGAAAAGCGCATGTAATTTCCAAGCCCCTGGTTGTTAATGAAATCCCAAACATTCTGATTTTAATTGAACTAGATAAAGATTAAGCAGCAGCTGGTATTAGGAGTTCATTCTCAGCAGAGTTTTATGCTGTTGCTAAATCATTGCTTTTGTAATCGTCCTAAACTGTCCTTTATCTTGCTAATGCAGATATGATTCTCCGGGAGCATCAGGCTTCCAGTGTCCCCGCCGCCTGAGATATTTTGATGTGTAAAGTCTTAATAGTAATTTTAATAATATTGTGATCTATATGTGTGATGTATATTCAATAAATTCTCACACTAATTAGAAAAATACTCAAGCCTTTTATGTGACCTATTTTTAGAGATGAGGTTTATTGTCTGTGGATAATCCCTGGGAAGAACTGACGGGGCAGTGGAACGCTCCGGGGGTCGGACGCCCAAGGTGAGGGGCAGCCAGGTCTGCCCCCAGCGTGTTGGCAGCGGGCACACACCAGGGCCCAGAGCACGAGCAGCCCCACTTGAATCACACAGACGTGTGCTTCCAGACCTCGCTGCTGCTCTCCTGCGTGGGCCGGACAGTGTATTGCAAGTGTGTGGACGCTGCTGTCCTTGAACATGAGTAAAGGCACTGCTTTCTCCCCAGTTCCCGCAGGACAGTGGCCCACAGGCATCTGCGGGATCACCGGCACAGACGGGCAGGCTCCGCTCTGTGCCTTCCCGTTCTGGGCTCCCCCATCTGTATGATGGGCTGGCGGCGGCGGGCTTGGGACCCTTCAGGGAAACAAGGCAAACGCAGCCCGAGGCACAGACCACGCCACAAGGAGGCCACAGAGGTGTTGGTCTTCCTCCGCACTGTGGAAACCTTCCAGGAAGGCTAACGGGGCTAAGAGGTAGAGGAAGCCTGCAGCTTCTCGGTGGGGGAGGGCCCTGCCATCGGTCAGCCAGGAAACGTTCGAGGATAAGGACACCAACACGAAGTTTGTTTCCCTGGGGTACTTGCCTTCTGGAGGGCCTGCCAGGGAACTTGGGCTTTTCCACCTAAAGGAGATGGTGTCTGGGCACTGGAAGACAGGCTGCCTCGCCTGCTGCCGGGATCCATGGGTTGTGTGGGGGGGAGGGAGCCCTGGACCAGGCATTCTCCCCACCCAGGGAGGTATCGCTGCAGAGACAACCTACAGGGCCTTGAACCCAGCTGCAGACCACTCAGCCCCCAGACCCCTCGGCTCTCGGGAGCACACCGAGGGCTTCAACTGCAGACAGGAGGAGAGCTGCATTTGGGCAGAGGAGGCCCTGTGTTCAGCCATCCCCTCCCACAAAGGTCCGTGGTAGGAGGCTCTGCCTGTCCCCAGGCCTCAGGGCTTCCTTCTATTCCTGGAACATGCCCATCTCCGGCTTGCCTCAGGGCCCTTGCACATGCTAGTCTCTCTGCCCAGGACACTCTCTCTTTAGGAGCCGCATGGTTGGGTCCTCTCCTCCTCCTCACTCAGGTGTCCCCTCCATGTCGCTTCACCTGACAGGAGCCCCGCACCTCCAACCTCCCCCGTTATCTGACTTCGGAGCACCAGACCCTCTCCTTGAACTTTGTTTTTGTCTTTTTTCCACATGAGATCTTATTACCAGGGCAAGCATGTGTATGTTCTGTAACTTATCTCACTTACAAGGACGCTGTGGGTCTCTCCGATTCACGTGACTGCGGCCCCCCCTTCCCCATCTGACGTCAGCTTCAGGCAGCAGGAACGGGCGTCCCTGTCTGGGCCCGAGCTGTGCGCACCTACCACAGGCCATGCTGGTTCGGTGAGCGAACACACACATGCTTCCTTAGACAAAATCAATTAATTTTAATATTGTCGCTTTGTAAGAACCAGTCCCAAATCCAGTCATCCTTCTAACACGTCCTGTCGAATACTCACGTGGGCCAGACACCCAGCCTCAGATGTTCGCTACAAGTCAAGGCCCAAAGGGACGACGCTGGCCAATCTCACGCTGACTTCAAAGGGCCACTGACGCTTCCCACAGGCCGCTGTTTGGGGCTTTAGTCCCTGCTCACAGGATATGCTGTTATGAACCTCCTGCCAGGCGGGGCACGAAGGAACCAAACCAAGGAGATGAGGATGGGGAGCTGTGAGTGTCCGGGGGGCTCTGGGGACCGATGTGCCTCCCGTGGGGCCACCAGGAAACCCACACAGAGATTCCGGACACGAGGCCCGCTCCCTGGACGGGGCAGCTGCTCTGTCTCAGAGCGAGCAGGAAACAGAACTCACACCCCCCTCCTGGGCAGATGGTCCCCTCTCACTGAGCCGGGAAGTCAGCAGCACCCACGAGGACCAACACCTTCGTTCTTGGCTTCCCAGCGCACCCGTGACCGAGACACCACCACGGACACGGCAGCTTAAAGCAGAACGTACCCTCCCTCAGCTCCGGAGGCCGGAAGCCGTGGGGGCCCGTCCCTCTGACACCTGTGGCGGGGGCCCCCCCACCCCTTCGAGGCAACCTCCTGCTCCCCGGTTTGCACAAACCTCACTCCGGTCTTGGCGTCCACTGTGACCCGCCAGGCCCCTGGGGTCACGTCCTTTCTTGTAGGGACGCCGCTCACGGATGCAGAGCCCGTCCTAATCCAGGAGGACCTCACGTTAACTTAAATAAGTCTGCAAAGACCCTTTCTCCCCAAATAAAGCTACAGCCCCAGGCGGGGAAGACAGCAGCACGTCTATCTGGGAGACTCCGTTCGGCCCCAATACTCGGTGACATTTTCATCGCAGTCTTTGCGCCGGGGCTACGAGTCCACACTTGTCAGAACCCGCTCGGCCCGTCCTGAGCCTGTTTCAGCCACAGACTCAGGAGCACCTTCCTGTGCAGTGCACACTCACACACACTCACACTCACACACACTCACACACACACACACTCACACACAGGCACTTGTATCCCCTCACCCGTTACCGCACACACAGGAGACTCTCACCAGCTCTGCCTTCTGACTCCTCTGAGCTTCGCTTGTTAACGATTTCCTTTAGTGCACACAGTCTTAAATGTATTTTTAATTAATTGGAGGGGTTTTTTTGCAAGAGAAAGGGGTGGCGATTACTGAAGGATCCGAGTGTCGCGGGGTTGCCAAAGGCTCACGGTGCCTGCCACAACTGGAAGTTATTTTTCAACAGAGAAGCGGTAAACACCAGGGCCCGGATCTCGGACGGTCTGCGGCAACTGTGCACGGGGCGCGTCTTCGTGCCAGATTCGTGAGGGCCGGTGGATGAGAATGCTCCAGAAAGAAGTGCAGGCATGGGGAGAGGGAGGGCAGTGGGGAAGGGGCGAGAGAGCCAGGAGAGCCAGGCCTCGGGCTGGGCTGTGGCTCCTTGGTTCTCCCGGGGAAGTGCTGACTGTCTAGGGCAACTGATCGATGAGGCCGCGGGCTTCGATCTCACCCTTGTAACTCACACACAGTCCACTCCATCAATCTCCCTGCCCATTCTGATCCGTCAGGGGATGCTTCTTTGAGGCGCCCAGCCCCGCCCCAGAGCTGGGCTCTAGGACAGACCACCCTGCTGCCATGCCTCCTTCTGCCACTTCTCCGGGCACCAGCGGAGGGTGCTCCAGGGAGGACCAGAGTCGCCTGGCAAGAGCTAAAGCCGTGCTGGGACTCCTGCGCAGGCACCCCTGAGGGGGACCAACACCCCGAAACCCAGCAGGGGCTGGGCTCTCTGCCACCGGGAAGCTTCTCTGCAGCCATAAGAAGAACCTCCTGATTGTCATTCAAACCACAGCTCGGCAACACATTCTCCAGTCTCCCCGCAGACTCGGGAAAGTTCAGCCCAGGACGCGTACCTACTAGGTGAAAGGAACACGCTAAGACAACGGGAAAGCCCTGGAAACGGTCTGACGCGCACTCATGTCTCCATCACACACAAGAACAAACGGAAGATGCGTTCCTCCGCTCAGGGACTCAGGGGTCTGCCTTCCACCAGGCCCTGACCTTGGCCCCAGCAATGCCGCTGACCAAGCCAGACCAACCCCTGCCCTCAGGGGGCCGGCCCGTGGGGAGATCACACGCATCCGCTCAATGCCCCAACCTGATCACCGAAAATGACCTCGGACGTGGCGCTTCACGGTGAGCAAGACCTCCCTCCGTTCACGGCGCTACTTTGTATACAACACAGGATGTTCTTCGCAACACAAGGCCAGGGCTTTTCTGAGTTTCTAAAGAGAAGCACCAGCATTAGAAGCCGCATTGCACACCCTGTGTGAACAGACGGAAAGATGCCCCAGCGGCATCTCAGGGGGGCTTTCTGGTCTGGCTCACTCAACCCGGTGCCTCACCTTCCGCACCCAGCAGCTCCAGAGAAATCGCCGAGTAATGACCAGTATGAAGAAACTCAAATTAATCCATCCTGCCCTCCTTCGCTCTACCTATCCCTCCACCTCCTCAGCCATCCTTTCTCCATCTCTCTTTCCACCCACCTGCCCATCCATCATCCATCCATCCCCCTACCTCCATCCATCTGTCCATCCCCTCACCCGTCCATCCATCCGTCCGTCCATCCATCCATCCGTCCATCCATCCGTCCGTCCATCTATCCATCCGTCCATCCATCCGTCCGTCCGTCCGTCCATCCGTCTGTCCGTCCATCCATCCGTCCGTCCATCCATCCATCCACCCATCCGTCCATCCGTCCATCCATCCGTCCGTCCGTCCGTCCATCCGTCTGTCCGTCCATCCATCCGTCCGTCCATCCATCCATCCACCCACCCATCCGTCCATCCATCCATCCGTCCATCCATCCGTCCGTCCATCTATCCATCCGTCCATCCATCCGTCCGTCCGTCTGTCCATCCGTCTGTACGTCCATCCATCCGTCCGTCCATCCATCCATCCACCCATCCGTCCATCCATCCATCCATCCATCCGTCCGTCCGTCTACCTGCCATCCACTCATTTCATCCCTCGTCCTTCTACCTGATCGTGGGCAGATTCTACAGCCTCACCAGACCACCGCACCCACCGCAAAATGGCCGCAGGATGCAGCTAGCGGGAGTACAGGTGGTGATTCTCGATGGACCACGTAGAAAGGTGGGCCAAGCAGACCATGGGGTCCTGCTGGCTCTAAGGACATGCCAGCGTCACTTCCTGCTTCACAGGACGTCACCCAGCTGGCCTCAGCTGTTGAAGGCAAAGGCAGGGAGCACACGGGCTCCTCTTCAGGCCCCTCAGCCCTCGGCGCCCCAAAGCGCTGCTAAGTCTGGTGACTCTCCCTTCCCCTGTGCTGTGGGAGTGCGCGGGCGGAAAAGCAGGCCGAGAGGCTCGGAACCAGCCTGTCCCGGAGGGGACAGAGCGCTCAGCCAGAGTCACCCTGGAGCCGGTCCCCAGCCCCAGCACCTGAGCTGCGCAGAGGCAAGGAGAAGGTGGCCCTTGGCACACTCACGGCTCAGTAGTCTCGGACCACCACGAGGACCAGCCGCTGCTAGGACCGGACTGGGCCGGCCAAGCCGCCCACCAGAACTCCTCCTCCCCAACCCCCGTCCCCCCGACGCCGTGTGCTGGAGCATCTGTGACTTCTCCATCTGGCCCAGGAGCAAAGACGCCGCCACCCTTTCCCAAGGAGCGTGTTCCACAAAGCACCTTCCTGTTGCGACCGCAGGAGAGAGAGCGCGCGTTCCTGGCTTTTTAAATGGTTTTTGTCCTCTCCTAATAGGATCTGGATAAGCCATTTTCCTTTTAAGCCCAGTTTACTTACAAGGAGCCCACGTCTATGACTCTTGCCACAGAACACAATGATTTCATTACCACCTGAAGACAAGGAACGCCCTTGAACCCCCGGCACAGAGAACCACCGAGGCTGCGCTCGCCGGTGCCGCTGGGCGGACGCGCTTCCACGCGGGCAGCCCGGGACCATCAGCCCCGACGGGCGTGATCGAGGCCCCAGCACCTTCATCTGCCGGCAGGCCGCTGCCTCAGAGGCGTGCCTCCGACCACCAGTGGCACCTCTCCCTGCTGCCCAGGCCCATAGCAACCACAGCTCCTCCTGCCAGCCGGGCCGTGGGCAGCAGGGGCCTGCCTGCTGGGCAAGCAGGATCATTAATTAGCAGCCACTCTGTGCCCGCCCCGTGGGCCGGGGCTCACCGCCGCCACCGCCGCTCTGGGTCCAGGATGTGATTAGCGAGCCAGCCCCCACCAGCCGAACTCCTCCGGCCCCAGTCCGTGGTGAGCCCTAACGGCCCGCCGGTCAGCCAGTGACCCCGCAGCACAGGGTCACAGCCTCAGACGCTAGAGTTCAAGAAAATTAGGCTGTCAGTCAAGAGGGACAAATGTGATTTCTTCCACTAAAACACACAGTTCAACTTTGGGGGCCTGAACCAAAGATCGGAAAATCCCATTTTTATGGATCAGCCAGGCACTCTGGCCTCTGTGCAAGGGGGTTTTTCCGGGAGCATGTCGCCAGAGGACTCCACAGAGGAATGCGTTCTATTTGAGAAAAACAAAATCATGAGAAGGAAAACACGCCCGAGGCTTCTTTCAACAAATGGGTTTGGGTAAATAGATTCTTTCCTAAAGGCGGATCATTGTCGTCCCAAATCTTATTGACCGCGGTTTTCTTTCATCCTGTGAAACTCAATTTCACTGAAAACCTGCAGTGCCCGAATATCGTTTCTGCTCACTGTGGCCGGAGGAGCAGAGGCGCATGCGTTTCCCGACAGACGGAGCTCAGCGCCAGGTCACCGGTCCACCCGGGCAGCCGGGCCTCGGCGTCTCCATTTCTGGACCTTCCGTGTAAGCAGCCCTGGAAACCAGAACCTGCTTCATAGTCAAGCTTCCCTCATGGGCAGCTGTGGCGGGGTTCACCCAACAAGCCTCACCCGCTGGGGAACCAGCCGCTGGCCACAAGGACACAGACCTGCAGCCCGCAGGCACGCCGGGCATCCAACGCACGGTTCCATCAGCTGCCGCGTGAGCACAGGGAGGACGTGCAGGCAGCAACTTCTCCAGCAGCCTGGGAACCAAGCGTGCGGTGTCCACTGGACTCCCAGATCTGACATGCGCCGGATGTCCAGAAAGGGAGCACGAGTGCCCTGGGCATCCCATGACGTCACGCCGCAGTGGAAAGGGACAGGGCTCAGGGCTCACAGCCTGTCAGTGCCCTGATGGTCTTCATTTGCTAGACGAGCTCCTGCGGGCTGAGTGAGGACTGTCTGTCACTGGGTGTGTGGCAAGGTCACGGGCATGCGCCCACACGCGCACACACACACGTGCACACATGTTCTCACGCACACATGTGCACACATGTTCCCATGTGCACACATGTTCTCGTGCACACATGTGCACACATGTTCCCATGTGCACACATGTTCTCGTGCACGCACGTTCTCATGCGCGCACGCGCACACATGTTCTCGTGCGCACACATGTTCTCGTGTGCACGCGTGCACACATGTTCTCGTGCACACACATGTTCTTGTGCACACGTTCTCGTGCACACACATGTTCTTGTGCACACACGCGCACACATGTTCTTGTGCACACACATGTGCACATGTTCTCGTGCACACACATGTTCTTGTGCGCACACATGCACACATGTTCTCATGCACACACACGTGCCTTTCACTTCTGGACACCGAGACCACTGTGACCCCTGAGAAGGCCGATCATGGAGGGAACTCGGCGCCAGGGCCATGGAGCGGGGAGCGGGGACCCCACGCCCACATCCCACCTGGAATGACTGTTTTACAACAAGCCTGATGTTTCAAGAAGCACCGTCAAGGAGTGTGACATCAGCCATGTTTAAAATGACGTGGGCCGGCCGTTCCGGTGTCAGCGCGGCCATCCTTCCACCTTGACCCCCTGACCGTGACTCCTGGGCCGGTATCAGTCCCACCGCGTCCCAGGATGCAGGCCCAGAGGACGGCTGTGTGTTCCCAAAGTAACAGATGCAGCTCTGAAATCTGCCCATAAACCAGTGAAAACGAACCCGTCAGCGATTCGAGGACTCTTCCCTGCAAGCTGGCACACACATTCCTTCTCATTGTTTTATTTTCGGTTCTCAGTGTCTTGTGAACCAGACCAACATGCAGGGCTGTTGAGAAGCGTTTACGCTGTCATATGTTTGTTTTCACGAAGTTGCCGAGCAGAAGTGTTTGCTCATAATTTCTCTCCTTGAGTAAAAGCATTAGCCACCAAACACTCTTGGCTTCTGAACTGTAACCAGCAGCCCACCCCCCATCTCAAGTCATGTAAGAAGAACACGCCAGCTTCAGCCACTTGATCTGGAAAGTTCTATCCAGTCCTGTGCAGAATGGCTAAAAAACCTGGACTCCTAAAGTCCTGTTGTGGGAAGAGCGTGATGCCGGAAGGAGAGGGGTGCAGTGCCCCAGCCCCCGCACACCTTGCAGCGCAGCTGGGGGCCTGGCCCGAGCTGCCTATGGAATGGAGCCCAGGCGGCACGCCCCTCAGTTCTCTGCGCAAGGGTGTTGGGAAGGAGACAACCCAGCCCCACGCAATCTGGTCAACGCGCCATCAACCCAAATGCTTGTCCCCTCATCTCTCAGTGCCCTGCCAGGATGGCGGGAATGGGCAGCGCCAACACCCACCGCCACAGGTCTAGAGGTGCCCCCCCCGCCCCCTGCTGCCGGCCCACGCCACCCCGCTGGCCGGGATGGAAGGGATGCACGGCCGCAGGAAGGAGGAGCAGCGGGAAGGGGCGAGGGCCCTGGAGAGGAGCAGGCTTCCAGTGCCAGGGAGCAACCTCCCCGTGAAGCCCCCGTGCCCCCGCGAGCGGCCCCCACCCGAGCAGGTGAGCTGCGCCCCCGCGAGCGGCCCCCACCCGAGGAGGTGAGCTGCGCAACATCACCCCCAGGTGCAGGCTTTCAGGGGAGTCGCACCCGCGTCTCTAACGAGGCAGAACATTGACATCTGGATCGCATGTCTGTGGAGTAATCCTTTCATTTCCTTATCTGGGATGAACAGAGCAAAAAGGAAGTGAGAAATTGGTTCATTCTTAACCCTAGATTTGCAGTTGCAGATCATTAAATTGGAAACTGAATACACTATCCATCAGTGGTTAATAATGTTCCATTTCCTTTCTCTCGCTATTACGGCGCCGTTAGGGGCGTCGTGATCATCTGCCTGGCACGAAGCACCTTGGCAGGGCTGGAGGGGCCTGGCCGGGCTCGGGGCGGCTCTGTGTCCTTGTGTCCTCCCCAGCCCCTCCAGCCTGCTCGGGCCTCGGGGGGGCACACACCATGGCCTCTGGCCCCAAGACCGGACCACGCTCTGAGCCGCACTTTTCATGGACAGCCATGGGTTCCTCGTGACCTTGGCCACCTCCTCCCAGCTTGCTGGTCTTAGCTTCCTCATCTGTTGAATGGGACTGAGAACACTGAGCTTCAGATGGTAGCTAGGAAGACCAAAGAATGAGGCCTTTGGGGCACGAGTTCCCAGCCAGGGGCCCTTCTCTCCACGTGTCCAGGAGAAAGGAAAGTGAAAAGAGGAGGGTCTGGCAGAAAAGCAGGAAGGGGGGACTCTGTGTCACGTGGGGTCCAGCCCCCGGCCTGGGGATGTAGATACTGTCTCCCTGGCACAGAGCCACCTTTCCTTACCACCTGTCCATGGCTGGTTTTGTGCCACAAGAGCAGTCGTGTGGGTCTGCCAACATCTGGACAGCAGAGCCTGAAAGAATGACCATCAGGCCCTCTACAGAACATTCAGGCCACTGGGTCCCGCGGCTGGTTAAACCCTCAGCTCCGGGCCTTAGGGAGCTGCGTCACCTTTCACAGAACCCGTGGAGGGGCTCCAGCCAATCCGGATGGGTTTTGCTTACTTACTTATTAATACAAACAAATGGTCTGGATGAAAGAGATCCATCAACCACCCGCCTCCAGCACCTCCGAGCCGAGTGCACACGAAGCCCACGTCGGCACACACCAAGCCATCGGGGCAGACGAAGATTGCACCGAAACTAGCCGAGTAAGAGACCACAGGAGCCCCCTGAGGGATTCCAGTTGCAACGGGACTCCCAGAAACGCAAGCATGTTTGCAGGCTAAAGACAGAGGTCGGGTTTCCCCAAATGAATCCGCGTCGGCCACGCCACCACCCCGCAGTCACCCGCAGCAGGACCAGGAACAAACGCGGACGTGCCGTTTTGAAAAAGAAAGAGGAGGGAAAAACAGCCTCTCTGAACGGCCTCTCCAGTGACTGAGCAAATCCAGGGCAGATGATGCCACCCCTGTCACTCCGGTCACACCGGTCCCATTGGTCACACCGGGACACAGTTTTAAAAGCGCGGTCCCACTAGGGCCTCCGGGCCGCAAGCGCAGGGACACATGCATCCCCGGCGTCCTCCCCGGGAACACAGATCAGCGTCAAGTCTCGTCTTTTAACCAAGTGGGTCCGGGACGGTGTCACAAACACAAGCTCTGACCAGAAACTCTGAATTCTCTTCCTAACGACCCGCCGCAAAGAAACGAGAGCTGTGCCCCAAGAGGAGTTTGCAAAGACCTCCGCCGCGGCGTCAAGTCCGGCCGTAAGGACCTGGGAACATCCCATCCCGCCACACGCAGGCTGCACGTGCATGTGGCAAGCCATGCGTATGCACACTCAACCACGCCACGCGTACACGTGCTTGTGTGTACTGCACACGGCACCCACATCTTCGCACACACGCTAACACGTTCGAGCCCACGAACATACCACACAGGCACTCCCATGCACAAAGCACGTGCGTGCGTGTCTGTGCACACACATGTGGAAACAGGAACACGCCCGTCACATGCACATTTGCACACACGGCACACGTGCACCTACAACACATCCCACCTAGGCAGGTCTGTGCACACACACACACACACACACATATGACGCGCCAAATGAGAAAGTGCTTTCTACATGGGAGGGAGATAAAGTTACACTGAATTTTCTTTGTATTTGTCTGTTTTTCAATTTTCAAAAAATATTTTTTTGGCAATTTAAAAATACAAACTGTTAAATTAATGTAAGAGGGAGAGATGAAAGGCACTTTCTAAACGAAACCGTCTTCTCCAAAGTGTGTTAGGTTCATTCTTGCCTTACTTCATCCTCAGTCCCACTCCTGCCTGGCCCTCCTACTCCATGCCCCTTCCCCCCCCCCGGAGCAGCTGGAGTTTTCAAAGAAAGGTTCAAATAGGTGGGAAGTGTGGACAGACCCTGCTGGGTCTGTCTGCAGAGGCCGAGCGTTCTCCCGTGTTTATCACGTGGGCGGTGGGGCTGACAGAGTCAACGGGGACCCCGTGATGAATGCACAGGTCTGGGGTCTGTCCCTGACATGGCTACAAGCGCCTGTCCCCTCCGGCTTTGGGGTCGGCTGCGTGGACACCCTGCTCCGATTCGTGGTGCTGTTGGGAGGGGGTGACATGTGCACACGGGGCCTCGTGCCACTGCCCGGAACCCGGTGTGCGAGGGGGAGCCCTGCCCACCACAAACTCTGGGTCAGGGCAGGTAGACGGCTCTGAGCCGTGTGTCTGAGAGGAGAGAGCAGTGTGTGCCCTGGATCCCAGCCAAGGGGCAGACCCTCGGAACCATCATCCCTCCTATTCTCTTTAGCACTTGTGACTTGCATGGGGAACATCCCCTCCCCATGGGAAATCAGCCAGGGGGCTCACCACCAAGAGCACGGAGACGGGACAGCGCTGGGAGGCTGCCGCCTGCTCACCCATGCCCCCATGCAAGGTCAGACCCCGGGGAAGGTCATCCGGGGCCCCAGCCCCACCAGGGTGGCAAGCATGCACTTCACACACGGACGCCACGCCCTGCGGTCCCCTCTCAACTCCGACCCTGCTTCTGTTCTCAGGGACCGCTCCAGCATATGGCAGTACGTGCGATCAACAGGGAGATTTATATCAATGACTAATCTGCTCATAAACAAGCCCGGTAAAAGCAAAAAAATGCCATTAAATCTGTGCTGCACCCCTGGCACCACTCTCTCGTGAGAAATCAGGTTTGCAGGAATCAGGACGTGCGGACGCCATCCTTGACACTGGGAGAGAAGACGGGGGTCTCCGTCACTGGAGGACCCCCGTCCCTGGTGCTGTGGGCGCCGTGGGCACTATGACAGTCCTCCAGCTGTGCCGCAGGCCCCATGTGCAGGCCTGATGCTCTGGGGGCCTTCAGGCACTAACAGCCTGGGTCTGAACAAGTGTAGTTAAAACCCACTTTTCCGCCTTCGTGGTAATTTAACACCAAAATAAGGTTCCTTCTCTTGCTACCTACCTGCACTCCTGCCCCTGCTTTCCCTGCACCAGGCTTCTCCTCTCACCTCCTCCTCATGCGCAGCCCCAGGGAACAGCCCCCCCAGCCCCCCCAGCCCCAGCAGGGAGAGCTCACGGCTAGTGGTGAGGGACGTCCCCAGAACGCCTCACAGGCCCAGGCACGGCGGGCGGCTACGATCAGTATGGATGGCAATTCAATGACCCTAGGCCTGGCCTCTACCCCCGGAAGAGGGTTTCTGCCTTGCAACGATGGCCCTAAGATGTCCCCTTCTCTCCAGTTACCTGTCTTCAAGACCAGAGTCAGAGCCTCCCATCGGCACTGGCCTCCACACAGCCACCCTGTTACTGGAAACAGAGCTGGACCCACAATCATGCGCGGAGGCCTGGAACTCGGCCCAGCGACCTGCTGGGGGCTTGACGCCCAGAACACCACAGGCTAGAGATGTGCACATCGGGGTTCGCTCTGCTCATGATCCCTGGGCACTGGGAGCTCAGGCCACATCTGCGTTCCCACAGGGCCTGGCGAGGGCACCACCTCGGAGGGGAAGTTCCCATTCCCAGACCTCCCCCTCTGTCTCCCTCCAGCCGTGGGTGACCGGCCCCGTAGGTGCTCGATGGCGGGGGGGCGGGGAAAGGAACAGCAGGCCACTGACCTCCCCAGGCTGCGCCCCAAGGAGGCCCCACCACAGCAGAGGAGCCCTCTCCACGGGCGTGGGGAGGGGGTCCTGGCCGCCGAGGGAGCTGGGGCTCTGGAGAAGACTTGCCACCAGAGACAAGGCGAGGTGGGAACTCCCCAGGGAAGAGCAGAGAAAAGGAATGAAGGGCCGAGAGGGCATGCGGGAGTCAGGGAAGCTGGGATGTGGACACAGACCCCGCTGGGGAGCACAGGCCCCATCACCTGCTCAGCCATCAGCCCTGACTGGCTGTCCCCGTGGGCCCAGCCTGCTCCAGGCCAGGGCGCAGACTCTGGCTTGGCCAGCACCTACCTGTGGTTCTAAGTTGGAACCGGAGCTGGAAAAGTCAGCCTCGTGCACTGCATCGTGTGCATAAAGGATGGGGCTGTCTGGTCCGAAGACCAGGTAATAACCACACTGTTACCCAATTATGCTCTGGACACCTGCCGCTAACACAGCCCACAGAGGGGCAAGTTCATCAGACGAAGGCCCACTTGTCTTACTTGGCTTTGATAACAGCTTAATTAATACACTGAATGAGCCCTAATACAGAGGTGCAAAATGAGAAACACTTTTGACTTTTCCACTTGATGCCCACCCTTCTCTAATTATCATGCTCTCACATTTTCTTGCTTATCAGTTCCAGCCTCTGCCCCTCCAAGAGGTGCGAGAAAGCTCGTCTCCTTTTCCTGCAAAGAATCCTTCCTGGGAGGGAGGCTTCGTAGGTGATCTGGGGAACTGGCGCCGCTCCCCAGCTCACTAGCACACCTCCTCCCGCACATCTGTAGCTCTACCACCACACACACACGTGCACACACACTCACCCTCACAGCATGACCGCAACTCTGTCGGACGTGGAGGAGAACCCAAGAAACTCCATAGCGTCACATACTTTAGTGAAGCTATGAGACAATGGAGGTGAAAGTGATTAATCTCACTTAGCTCGGGCAGAGGGATAGGAGAAGGCAGCAGAATGGGGCTCCATGGAGAAATGGGATTGGAGGCAGCAGCCCTGGAAAGTTCCCACAGATCCAAAGGCATCTAGGGCAGCCAAAACAAAGGAGCAGAGCAGCAAAGGAAGGGATGGCAAGTTCCAGAGGCTCCAGCAGGCGGCTCCATGCCGGCCCCGGAGGGGGTGGGCGTGGTGTGGGGAAAAAGGGTAAGGGGCCCTGGGACCATGGCCTGGAGGGCCTAAGACCCTCTGGGACCCCTAACTAATGGGCCAAAGAGTGATGCAGCCGCTCTGGTATCTCTGGATCCAAAGAGCCACATGCATTTCTGAAGCTAGACATCACCACCAACAGCAAAATAAACAATGTGGACTATTAAAGAAGTGTGGCATCTCGGGATGCCCACACCTTTCTCTGTCCAACAGCTCTTGACCCCATGGCCTTCTAGAATAACAGGCCCAGTATCCATTATCCAGCATCCTTTAACCACCACCTGGGGCCTCCATGGATACCCATCCCACAAAAACACCAGACGTGGCCACAAGGGAAACAGCAGTGTGAGTGAGCTGGTGTGAACAGCGGCCCCGTCATTGCCCTGTGAGAAAGAAAGGGATGGCGGGAATATGGGATCATGCTGACCCACTGCACAAATGTGGCCTCTAATCCTCTCTCCCCCAGTCCCCAGGTAAGACACCAAGATTCACACCTGGATCGGGAACATCCCCCACAGATCCAGCTACTTAGTGGAGTCTAACCAAGTACATCTAATCTCATCCCTGGAGATCATTTACATCAGCTCATGATTGGTGTAGAGTCCTGGAAACATGTTCGTCGACACTGCAGACATGCACTTCTGGCCCCACATTCTAGCTGAAGAGTTCAAGTAGGAATGAGCCTTTAATTTATGCTCAGGAAAATAAAAATAGATTAATAGGATCCAAGTCAAGCCGCTAGAAGAGGTTTTTCTGTGCCAAAAGACAGGCACTGTGAATTTCCCTAAACAGGTTATCATTTTAACATTGTAAAGCACTAGACTTATTTTTTAAATAGCAAAACTACAATTATCTCTGCACGCCCGTATCGCCGCTCCGCAGTGCTCCCGCGAAACGAACCGACTCAGCGATACGGGCAGGACGAGCATGTCTGTGCCACGCTAGACGGCCGGCCTTATCAAAATCCAGCGGCATTAATCCCTCCCTTACATCAAAAATCAAATAACTTTCTGGAGAGAGGCTCCAGTCTCACGAAGAGCAGTTCCCCTGGGAGACGGTGAGTGGAGATTAACGGCACAGTATGTTTGGAAATAAATAGATAAGCGTTTGCCTCCACAGCTCCTGCCTGGCTCTTGGAACTCGGGACTCTTTGCAGGAAGACACAGACGAGCGGCCGGAGTCCCAGGCGCCCTCCCCGTCACATCTGCCCTCCTCGAGCGTGACCAGGGACTCTGGCAATAA
The DNA here is from genome assembly GCA_004024625.1 of Mellivora capensis. NCBI lineage: Eukaryota > Metazoa > Chordata > Mammalia > Carnivora > Mustelidae > Mellivora > Mellivora capensis. The sequence continues at coordinate 110,684 of PISX010001036.1, read as the reverse complement.
ACAAGGCCATCATCCGGAGTGCCATTTCCAACAACAAAAGCTTGAACCTGTGTGGCATTTAAGCAAGACGGAAACAATATTATTTCAGAACTGATAAGGGAAAAATGCAGTGAGACAATTCCTAGATAACCGCCGAGAGGGGATGGCTTCCTGATGAAATAATCACCTTCCAGAGGGAGGCAACAATGCGATTTTCTGCCTGCGCGGAGAGCGGACAGAGGGCGGGCTGCTGCCTCCTGGTCTTGGGAGTGGCCCTGCTCCCCCTGCAGTTGCTGGACGTGATTAATTAGTGTCTCCTTGAAGCAGCAAATCTAGGGAAGCCACCGGGGGACTTTTGTGAGCACATCACAGAACGATATCCTTCCAGAATCCTCCTTTTAGAGGCCAACAATGGGGCATGTCTCCAGCAGTCCCAAGCACTGCGCCAGCACTCCGAGAGGACGGAGCCTGGCTTAGAAAGAACTCTCTTCTCGCTGCCTCTTTTGTAAAGGGAGGAAACACCACTCAGGACAGAATCCAAAAGAAAGGAGACAACCGAGTACAGGCCTGGCATCCTGTTCCCAAGTCCCCATGCTCTTGGGCCATTGTCCTTCGGCCCCCTTCCCCCTGCCCCCTGCCCCCAGTCAGCCCAGGCAAACCCAAGTGGATTGGTCCCAAGAGCCCCAACCTGTCCTGACCCAAACCTTGGCGTGTTGGTGAGGCCCCAGCTGCCCTCTATTTTAATGTTTTCCCTGGAAAAGGCAAAAGTAAGATTCTCTTATGTTGGGATGGACCCATTCGGGGAGTGGCACCTCCTCTCCTGTCCCCGGGGGGAGGTACAACCTCTCCAGGCTCACCCTGCTGGAAAATCAAGTTCCTTTCCTAGGTTCCCAAGGCCTCACACACCATGCGACAGGGACAGGTGAGAGGCACCAGCACCACGTCAGGGAGGCCGAGAGACTTTCAGAACCGAACTGCAGACACGGGAGTCTCTCTGCTGCAGCCTCACGACAAGCTGGAGTCCAGCCCACGGACCTGCACCCGCCCAAAGGGAAGGAATTGGGAAGGCGGCCCACAGGCCCCTCTGCTGCACTGATTCAGCCAGGCTGGACGCAAGGGCTGTCATCCATCACGTCACGAGAAGGGGCTCCCAGGTCGAGAGCCTTTATTAAATCCAGCAGAAGACACAGGACCCCGGGAAAGTAACACCCGACGAGCACTTCTTCTCCCTGCTGGTTTTCTCCAGGTGCCCAGGCATCTGCTCTGCACAAACTTGCATCCAAGGAAAGCAGGACGGGGGATGTTTAGAGGCTAAGATAAGGAGACCCTTAGTCTCCAGCCCCCCAGGTTCTCCCTGGGAGACTCCAGAAAGTTCCAGAATCTCTGTGTGCTGGAATCCCTACCCAAAGAGCAGAGACAAGCCCATTCTAATTTTAGGGGCTGTCACAAAAGACTGTTGCCGTCATCATGTTTAAAAAACCAGAGGTTTTTCTTGGAACACTGAAAAAATAAAATAAAGTTTAAAAAAAAAAATAAAAAAGAAACCAGAGGTTTTTAGGGACTACCGTGCTTACAGTGTTTCGAATGCAAATCCCCGACGCAGGGCCATCTTGAAGACCCACCGGCCAGGGCACCTGTACCGGGGTGGACAGGGCTGCCGGAGCAAAGAAGCACCTGCAGCCTCCAGGCCCAGGAATGCAGAGCGCCTGTTCCATGTTTCGCCCAAAAATCCCCCAGGGAGAAAGACCCCGCCCCTTCGGAGATGCTCCGCCTTCCAAGGTGCCATCACTCCACCAGGAAGGAAAAGACTGGAAGCTCACACGCTCCCCCCCAGTCATTTTCAAAGGATCCAAGACTTCAAATGGATTTCAAAGGCCCCTGTAATTTGGGCAGCATGACATTTTCTGTCTTATAAGGTATTTTTATTAGCCAGGATTGTAGAAAATTGACGTTTACCAGCCATTAACCTTTTAAGCATGTATTTTTTTTCCCCACATGGAAGTATATCTCACACTTCTCTGCAGATCAATCCTTAAGCTGTCCAGCTCCTTTAAGGAAAAAAAAAACAAACAGTCATCCTGGAGCCTCCCTGTTCTCCAGAAAACATCGGTTCTACGGTTTCACAGACTTTTGATCACAATCTTATCACCTGCAGCCCTTCCTGGTAATCTGTTTTTATCTAAAGATGTTAAGACTAGATGAGGTAAGTGGCATGATCCCTTCTTCGCCCGAGGGAAGGTAGGAAAGCACAAGGTGGTTTAAGAAACAAGCGCCCAACTTCACAGAGGGCGACCCTGTGCGCCGACACCTGGCTCGGTCAGCTTCCAACCCCCCTGGTGCTTCCCCACCCCAGCACCAAAAATGCCCCAACAATCCAATCACACCAGAGCCCTGTTAACAAGTAACCGCAGTGAACAACTCAGGCTCCCGGGGCCCTCCATGAGCCGACAGAGCTTTCGAGAAGCCATGCCGTAATTTATTTATTCAATTTTAAAAAACATACCTTTTGCCTAAAGGTCTCTGGCTGCACATAAAACAGGAAAGGCCAAGAAGGAAAAAGTTCCCCAACACATCCATAAAGACCTATCAAACAGAGCTGTGTCTAACAGAAAACTGACGGCATCGAAGGCTGGGTCCCTGCATCTCGGGGCTCGACCCTCAAGATGAGCGTCTGAGCTCATCCACCCACAACTGGGGCAGCGCTGAAAAGACAGGCGCCCACGGCCACGGAGGTCCGGGCCCCACATCAGGAATGCGGTGTTGTCTCACAGGGTCTGCTCCTGGCTGGGGCCCGCATGTGGGCTCCCTTCCCCAGAGCCTCCGGGAAGCAGAGCTTCCGCCGGCCGGGCTCTACTCGGCTCTACTCGGCTCTACTCGGCTCTACTCGGCTGAGCGGCGGCGGCAGCAGCGGTGACCCAGTGTTCATGCTTCCCAGGCCGGGCACCGCCCGCCTGCATTACCCCACCGGCCCTCCAGACCCGCCCCTGCCATCGGAACCACATGTCCTCCTACGGTGGGTGCTCTGGAAGGTTCCCCGGGACGTGCACCTGCTGCCACAGAGTGGATGGGGGTCTGGGCCCCTGGAAGCCACTCAGACCTGGACCTCAGAGTGCCCCGTGTCCCCGGGAACATCCGAGGCTGCAGTGCCCACGCAGGGGTGGCCTCAGGCGACAGGCTGCCCACCTCAACCCAGGCTCCCCGGCACCAGCGCAGAAGCGTGAACAAGGGGCCCCAAAGCATCACACGTCGGCCTCCCCAAGCAGGGGAAGGGGGCCTGCCTCACTCGGTGGTTGTGCGGATGGGTTTGGCGGGCCCCAGGGAGGCACCCAGCGCGGTCCCCAGCACAGAGGAGCCCCAACCTGCAGGCCAAGTGGCAGTCCTAGTGACACTGGGACGAGGGTGGGTTGCCGGGACCACCACAGGGCTTCCCGCGCTCGCCAAAGGTGGCCACACATGAGGCTCATCCTACGCACGGCGCTCAAAAGCCCGTAGGTGTCCCGTCCGACCAGCCAGCCGAGGCTTCCTCTGCCAGCGTCTCACTGAAGAAAAACAAGAAAGGGAAAAAGGGCGTCTTTCTCCTTGAAATCCCCCCAGACTGCGAACTGTCCTGAGCCTGGGACCGAGCAAGGAAGCAGTTCCTGGGAGTCCCAACGAGGGCCCTTCCCCCTCGGCCCCTGCGACCAGAGCACTCGTGGGGAACAGAAGACGCTGCCCCGGGGCCCAGTGGGAGCGGAGCTTGGGGACCCGAGACATCGTGAGTCCAGCTGCCACGGTTCTTCTCGGGGAGAGATGGGCCGGGCCCACCCCAGACCCCGCAAGAGTCAGGACAGCCAGGCTGTGGGACACAGCAGCCGCGGACTCCCCGAGGGGGCCCCGAGCTCCCCGGCACCCGCACACCCACGGACCGGGTAGCGACGGTCCCCAAGGATACACAAGGCCGTCCCCATGCAGCGGTAAAGAAGGGGCGGCAGCAGGGACGGGCCCAGAGCAAGCGTGTGCGAACCTCTGCTTTTGGAGAAGCCAAGCAGCCAGGCAGCAAAAATCCGGCTGCTGGAAACACAGGGAACTCGACTCATGGAGCCAGAAATAAGGCCTTTTTGCATTTGCTCGGCAAAGCAGTTTTGAGGCTAGAAGAGGCACATTCTGTAAATGCTTTCCTGCCTGGCCGCCCGCGCCTTCCTGCCTGCCTCTGGGCAGCAGGGGGAGTGAGCCCTCCTCCCCTGGAGCCAGGGGTTCCACCGGCCATGCCCTCAGGCAGACCAATGAAACGTTGATGACATCACCATGTGATCTGATCCCAGCTCTGACCCTCGAGAAGATGGCATATGACCAGGGGTGCTAATGGGAGGAGAACAACTGTTTCACGGACATTTCAGTCCCGATGGCGTTGTTCTGGGTCATACTTTTGAAGACAGGAGAGGGGGTCTCTGCCATGAAGGGCCTTGTGTACTGTCCCCGTGGGGTGGACGCTCCCAGCATTGTGCCCGCCGCCTGCCTGTGCTCTTAGAGGCCGCCTACCACCCGGCAGACGCCCTTGGGAATAACGTGGTTTCTGCGAACCCTGGGATGCCGAGGCTAAAATTCCTCCTGACCTGAGGTCCTCGGCTGAAGCAACACCAACTTCCGTGGGGGACAGATCGGTCTGGCAGCACCCCAGGGCCCAGCCCTAGATTTCTGACGCCACGGGTGTTTGAGCATCCTGGGGCACCTGCAGCAAATGACCACGAGCTCAGAGGGTTAACATAACAGGAACTTATTCTCTTGATGTTCCAGAAGCTGGAGTCTGAGGTTCAAGCTGCGGGAGGGGCTGTGCTGCCCCCGGGAGGCTCCAGGGCGGGGGCCTTCCAGCCTCTCCAGCCTCCTGAGGTCATGGTGGCATCTCTCTCCCTCCACCTCCCTTCCTGTGGCTTCCCCTGTGTCTGTGTCTCCACTCTTCTGTCTCTTATGAGGGCACCTGCCCTTGGATGGAGGCCCCCGGACCATCCGGGACAAAATCTCATCTCAGGAACCCTACTTAATTACGTCTGCCAAGACCTCTTCTCCAAACAAAGTTCCGGTTGCTGACTCTCAGGGCGTCCACCATTCGACCCACTACGGTAGGCCTGGGAGGGGACGCAGGGGCCTGCGGGTGTCACCAGTGTCCCCCAGGCAGGCAGCTCCCCAACCACACTTGGACGTGCTAGGCCTCTGCTCCTCAGATAAGGAAACCAAGGCCCACAGAGAGGAGGGCAGCCCGGCCGGGCCCCTGTCCCAGGAGCACCCACGACTCCCCCGCCTTCTCCCCCAGCCTTGCAGGCAGCAGAAGCCTGGGACCGCGTGCTCAGCAAACACGGGCACCGAGGCCCCCTCAGCTTTCCAGGCAGATCAGCGTCAACCATGTTCAAAGTTACATTTGGCAGCAAAACCAATGCAAGACAAAGACCCGACGGTTCTCCGCGTCGGGTGGGCAAACAGACGCACAGTCCCGAGGGAGGACCCTGGGCGGGGCGGGGGGGGGGGGGTGCCTTCCTCCATCCTGCTCGGGGAGAGAAGGATCCTTCCGGGACAGACGTGGGTCTGCATGCCCCACCCAGGGGCTGGAACGTAAAGAAACAGTATTCCAAATGGAAATGCACCCATGGCAGGCCAGGAAGGCCTCCCTCCGCCCCTGAGGCTTCTCCTGGGGCCTTGGCCTGGGCAGGGAAGCTCCCATCCTCCACCACGAGGACCATCTTCCTGTCCTCCCGTAGGCGAGGCAGGGGGAGGGACTCTTGTGCTGGTGGATATTTATCTGTCGCTGGAGGCTTACCTTAATCCTTCCTAAATCCCCACACGCTGCTGGCAGGAAAACAGTGAAGCCAAACAAGGGGCCGCAGCCTGCTCCCCCCGCAGCTCCCAGTGGCACGAGGGACATGGGCACGGCAGAGAGGGGGTGGGAGCCCCAGGAACGGAGGCGGGAGTGCATGAGCAGCGCGGGGCGGCCGAGCACTGGCATGTCCTGACACGTCCCGGCGTCCCCAGTTGCTCTGGGACCCCGTTTCCCCCACAGGGAACGGGGTGTCCACGGGAGCTGCTGCGGACCCCCAGGAACGGAATGAAGAACACGGCAAGGTGCACGGACCTCAGCGCGTCGAGGCCGGAGACACAGGCTCGAGGCAGGCCCTGGGGATGCCGGTGAGTGTCTCGGCACACGGGCCTCTGTGTGGTGACCGACACAAGGACCGGAGATTAAGGACGGCTGGGTTACCTCGGTGGGCCCGGTGCCATCAGGACGGTCCTCATAAGTGGAAGAGGGAGGCAGCCAGGTCGGAGGTGGCGATGCAAGCCCCGGCGGGGGGGGTGCACAGGCGGGAGTACCGGGGTGACTGTGGGAACAGAGCGCGGGCCGTGAGCCCGCAGGAAAGCATAGGGCCCCGAGAGGCTGAGCAGGCAAGGCCGCAGACTCTGCCCCGGGACCGCCAGGAGGAATGAGCCCGGCCCACGCCTTCCCCGAAGCCTGGAGACCCGCCCTGCTGGATTTCCAGTGTCCAGAGCAGCAAGCAGCTAAATTTGTGTCTCTCAAGCCGCTAACTACGAGGGCTAACTAAGGAACGACAGGTTCCGTGACCCAAGCGAACTCCTGCCTGCGAAGGCGGGGGGGGGGGGGGCGGGTGGTGCACAGTCACGGGGCGCTCTGCGCAGACCCAGCGGGGCTAGGGCAGGACCTGCAAACTCCCCGAGCCCCCAGGTGTCTCGAAGGCGTCAAGGGAGCAGGTGTGTCAGTGTCCGGGAAGACCTCACACACCCCAGCGTGCCCCGATGGAGGTCGGGAAGGGGAGTGGGCTTTGGGAGAAAGAACACACCGGCCAAAGATAACTACCTGACTTTCCTGTTTTGTTCTCTCTCTCTCTTTTTTTTTTAAGATTTTATTTATTTATTTGACAGACAGAGATCACAAGCAGGCAGAGAGGCAAGCAGAGAGAAAGGAGGAAGCAGGCTCCCCGCGGAGCAGAGAGCCCGATGTGGGGCTCGATCCCAGGACCCTGGGATCATGACCTGAGCCGAAAGCAGAGGCTTAACCCACTGAGCCACCCAGGCGCCCCCCGTTTTGTTCTCTTTTGTTGAAGAGTGGAAGTCAGGGAGCCAGCCTGAAACACCAGGAGAGGGCAGCCGAGAGCCCGGGCAAAAAGTCACCAAGTTCTGAACCTTCCGACGAAAGCTGACCAGCCGGCCACTTCCCACATTCCCCTGTGGGAACTAAAAGCAGGGAGCCTGTCCCATGCGGCTTCATAACACGCGGGGGCGGGGAGCTCTACCACCCCTGGTGCACAGGACCCCACACCAGGGACTCTCTCGGGAGAGTCCCCAGTGCTGGCCGAGCCCGAGAGCTGAGAGCATATGCTCTGGACCGTGTGCTTCACACCCAGAATTGAAAACGCCCACTGGCATCACAGAATCCTGGCTCTTGTGATCCCAGGGCCAGTTCTGCAAACCCAAGGTGTCCACAGATGCCGGACCCACCTCCGATGAGGCCTCAGCGTCCCCGGTGGCGATCGAGCACCTCTTGACCCACTGGGCCTCTGCGTGTTACAAACATCCAAGACGAGAAACAATTAGCACGTCCAAGTCCCTGATAATTGCTAATTTTATGACGATGCCATGAACATCTGGGGTAGCCTGTGGGCACGTGATCTCAGAGCTCGAAAGCCATCTTTGCTCACAGTACGTGGGAAGGACAAATGAGCCACAAGCACGGGTCCGGAACAACAGGGGACATAGAGCAAATGCACGCCTTCGGGCCGGCCTCTCAGCCTCCCTTACCGATCACTCAGCCTCTGACCCACAAAGCAGGACCCGTTTTACCTTGTCGGAAAGCTTTCCAGAGGCTCCCACAGCAGGGTCCGTGGAGGGCTGGCGTGTGGTGTAGCCAGAACCCAGGGGTCCTGTAGGACAATCACACGTGACCTCGCATTCCCACATCCTGAGACGCCATCAAGACATGCGGTTCTGAAACGCAGAAGTCTTCACCTTGAGGCCGGGGCATCCGTGCACCTGTCATCCCGAGTCCTACTGGTGGGTGAGCTGCAGCGCGGGGCTTTGGCTGGTGGCAGTGACCACACACCCCGGCCCGAAGTTAGGAGATGCGGGGTGGGTGGCTCCTGACACACTGCTTAGGGACCCAGATGCAACCAGCACCCCCTCGGGCCACACGGGCCACGTGCCTGCGGATGTGAGCCCGCGGTGGTTGGCATCCTTCCGGCCGCCGGGACCCCCTTTGCACCTGTGCTCTGGCTCGGGTGCGACCCTGGCGGCCAGGCCTTCCCAGGCTGACCCTGCCGCTGACCGAGGCCACTGACTGTGGGAATAAACTTCCCTTTCTCAACCTGTCTCTGCCCCCAGACAAAATCGTGGGGAAACACTGCTGAGAACCCAAGCGACCCTGAAACGGCAAGGCTGGCCCCAAAGACAGCCAGAAGGGCATCACCGTCTCCGGCAAGCGCTCCATGGCAGGCTCTGCGGGCTCCTTCTCGGGGACCCCGGAGGTGGCTGCCAACAGAGGCCGAGCAGGTCTTGGTGTTCCAAAAGGAGAGTTCCTCCGGCTTCCAGAGCAAGAGACGTGCTGGCGCGAGGCCAGTGGAGCCGCTGGTCAGGGCGCAGTCCTGCGTGGCCGCCCTCACCTCTCCCCCTCGTGCAGCCGAGGTCCCCCGGAGCTAGCCAGCAGTGCAGTCAGAGACCGCAGTCCTGTTCCCCTGGCTTCCTGGAGGAGGACGGCTAAGAGAGCCAGTGGAGACTGCACATTCCCCGACGGGCAGGGCAGACAGACAGCCTGGCTTCCTACATTTAATGATTCATCCACATCCTGGCCCGGACACTAGCGTGGTTGACTGTTCATTTCATCTGCTCGGCAAACACGTACTGAGCACCACGGCGTGCACTCTGCGATCCGGGGTGCTGGACATGGATTCTCGTCCACAAGGAGCAGGGCCGCTACAGAATGAGTAAGACCGAGGCCCAAGGAACAAAGGTTGGGTAGAGGGGCCCCCCAAGCCTGGACTCAAGTCAGAGGATGAAATGTGTTCCAGGCTTCCCGAGGGAAGGACAGCTACTTGCTGCAGTGCACAGTGCTCTCTTCCCTCACCCGGGATCGCCTTCACTACAAAGGACAAAAAACCCAACTGTGGTATTTCAGCCTCGGTTTTTCTCACCTCTCAGGGGGACAACGAGCCCAGAGGTTATCTGGATGTGGTTCAAGCACGCCACCTAGGATCTAGTTCCCACTCCACCATCCTCACAGTCACAATATGGCTGCTCTGTCTCAGACATCACGTCTGTCTTCCAAGCAAGAGGAAGACGTAAGGGGAAAAGGCAGAGGGCATGACTAGCTGAATAGGTTCCTCTCTACCAGGAGAAAAGAAAGAAAAAAGAAAAACCCCTTCCCAGAAGCCTTGTCGAACAGAGTAACCTAACCAGATCGTCCTAGCCGTAGCAGGGCCGTATTGCCACCGCGGCGTAACAGAGTCCACCTGTCGTGTGAGCATCGTAGACAGGACTCTGCGTACGCCGAACGGGAGTCTGAGGAAGACGGTGAGAATGGACGCGGGACAGGCAGCCCGTGCGGGAGGCTTCTTATTAGCACCACCAGCTGGGTGTCCCAGCAGCTCCCGCTCCCCAGCAGGCAAACCGAGGGGGCCCAGATGCGTTACAGTGTCCACGTTCTCGGGCTCATTCACGACTTCATTTGAGACTGTCACTGCACGGGTCAGGCCCGAAGACAGGTGTGGCTCGGCAGCGGACTAGCTGAGCCTCTTGTCCCTCGTCTGGTGACGCCTTCTTCCCCAGGAAGAGCCACTGGTCTCACAGGGGTGGGTCAAGCCCAACTGCCTGGAGAAGAGGCTAGTGTCCCTACACTTGTCAAGATAAGATAGTGGCACCTCTGGCCCTACCCATGACGCTGTGCACAGTTCTTAGGTGCTGATGCAGAACACCTGCATGTGGGCTCTTCCCCCATCCCTCCCTCTCCCATCCCTCCCTGTTCCATCTCTCCCCCTCCCATCCCTCCCTATCCCATCCCTCCCTTTCCCCATTCCTCCCTCTCTGGGCCTTAGTATGCAATGAGTCATTCATTCCAGGGTGCATTTAGGGAGGGTGCTGGAAGCCACAGCCTTAAAGGGCAGACACCCATGCTTATCTCCTCAGTATCCATTCCTCCCTCCTTCCTTCCTAAAACAGAATCTTACTTGCTCCAAGGAGATGGATCTACCAGGTGGTGGATCATAATAGCTCTAACCCAAATACGACAACGCAATTCTCCGCGTCCCAGCAATTCTCTGCATCCCAGCCTCCCCACCCCTTTCAGCTGGGAGCGGCATGTGACCTAGTTCTAGCCAAGGAGAACAGCAAGCATCTCGAGAAAGTGCTTGTTCTCCTCATGCAGGGAAGGGATGCAAATGGTGCCCCTCCTCCCTCCTTTATCCTGCTCCAAACTCAAATGCAATGGCCGGAGCCACAGCAGCCAGTTTACAACTAGGAGGTAGTAAATGGAGCTGACAAGCCACAGATGGCAGAATAAAGATCAGGTAGTGATAATGGCGCTCACAAGCTGCTCCAGACCCCGACCATCTCTGTTCACCATCACATGAGAAAAATTAAGCCCCCTTCATTTAAGGTTCTGGTAATGGGGTTTTATCCTATTGGCTGAGCACACTCTGAGATGATCTAAAACAGCACAGCAGAGTGCCGGAGCTGCTGCCCTCATGAACCGTCCTGTTTCAGCAAGAGAGATGCTGGCCCAGAGAGCAGAAGTTCTCCGAGGAGGAAGCAGAGTGTGGCTGGGGCTGCACAGGACGGCCCTGAGCTAAGTAAGGCAGAGTGGGAGCACAAAGGCTTTCCGAGGCAGTCCTCAGAAACAGCGCTCCTCTCTTCTCTGTATTGTGAGGTTAGCATCCAGACTCCACTCCCTCCTGCCCCTAGCAGACACAGCTACTCACACGCCGCCTCCTGTCCAGGATCCAGGGGGGATAGGACCCGCGGGTCCTGGGCTCCCACTATACAGCCTATCACTCTCCCATCCTTGGGGGGTTTTGCCACAAAGCCGGTCTGGGTTTTCCAGGACTCTGCTCGCCAGGAGAGAGCAATGCAGGTCACTGCCTAAGCTGCGGGTGGGCTGTTAATTATTAACAAAGCGGAGAAAAAGACACCAGCTCAGCAAATGCCCCACACTGAACTACGGCGCACGGGCGCACGGAACGTCCCATTTTGGCCGAAGGAGAATGGCTTAACCATCCTCCTTTAGATATTACCACGCACCGCTGATCACGGCGGTAAGCGAATGATCCTGAAAACAACACTACAGCTAACGGGATGGGGCTACGCTCGCGAGCTGGCCAGAGAAAGCAGGCACAGGAGACCCAGCTCGGAGGGGATCTGGGAACACTACAAATCAGCCCAGCGGACGCCCCACTCGGCTGTACTTGGAGGCTCCCCTGCTGACAAGGTTCACAATACCATAGTGCTTGCTACCCTGTTGGGGAAAACTATTTTAAGCCTAATTAGCATGAAATTTTTACAATGCAAATGCTTTTCATTTAGACATAAAACAAAATGCCACGACATTTCTTCCATCCATTTATCATAAATAAGTTAATTACTGTGTAACAAACCGTTAATTCTGGAATCTGGATGTTTGGGGCTGCTGGTAAGCTGACTCAGGCAAAGAGAAGAGCCACCAAGCAGCCGTTAATGGCTTTCTGGACACTTACAATAAAACGGTGACTCTGGGAAGCTTCGCTTGTCAAATTAAGGTTAAGCTCTCTCTGTTGGAATAACTCAATTATAAGCAGTCATTATCTATTTAACTTGATTCCTACCAGAATAACAGAACTATCGTGGCTTTATTTTATTTTGGATGCACACATCTTCCCTGTGGTCTTGTGGTTTGCAGAGAGCATACATAAAAAGAGAAATTTTTATCTGCCCTGATTTGAGTGTGTGTCTGCGTCAGCTTTTGCCTCCATATGTGTAAAATTATTTCTAAGATATAAAACATCTTGGTCCCTGAGAAGGATGGGGGGGAAGGGGATACACACAGGTGCAGGAGAAGCAACGGGGCTCTAGCCTGTCCCACAGGAGGGTGAGAGCAGGTCCCGATGCCTGGGAGACACCTACACCTCCCCCTCCACCTGCGTAGGGCTGGGCCTCATTCAGGGATAAGTACGTGCCCCCATATGGGTCGTGCATCCCCAAGGGCTGAAGGATGGTCCAGGTTCACCCTCTCCGTTCCACACTGGGTGAAGCCTGTCCGGGCTCAGGGGGCCAGCCAAGGTCCAGCCAGTGGCCAAGATTTCCCCACGACACCGGCCAAGAGCAGAAGCCAGTTCAGCCTGGAACCACAAAGCAGCCAGGACGGGTCCATATGCCTGTTAGAAATCCCACATTTCATCATAAAAGGTATGAGAATCTGCCATTCTCTTCCACAGTAGGTAGCACTTGGCTTTACTAAGAGGCACTTATCCTTACCTTCCAGAATAAAACTAGCCACGATCTTATCAAGAGCGGCTCCATCCCCCGAGAGGCCCAGGATGCCAGCTTCTGGACAAGGAAGAAACGGGGGTACCGCGTGTCCCTTGCCACGTGCGACACTACAACACACTGAGTGTGAGAGCATCTTCTGGGCCTTCCCTGAGCGCACACACTGGGACACTCAGTAGGCTAATACACCCTGAAAGGTGGCCCACCCTCCCTAAAATTCACAGAGCAGCGCCCAAAAACTCTTACCAATATAAGCCTCCTCGCGCAACATACCCATTCTGATTCTGGTCAACGGCTGGGAATTTCATTTTTATTTTTATTTTTTGGGGGAATCAACTAAAGAATCAACAGTATCATACCCTTAGCAGTACCCCGAGCACATAAGAAGAGCTGCACTTGGTACCGGTCATAATCCTGATTCATACAACCAGGAGCAAACAAGGAAGCCCACGGGCTCCACCTCCAAGGAAGAGGACCTGGAAATTCGCCTCCCATGGTGTGTGTGTTCCCACCCTCTCCCCACCCAGAGGAGCTGCTGTCAGCTCTTAAGGGAAAATCCCAGATTCCCTAAAACACAAAACTGGGGAGAAAGTCAGCCACGTGAGGATTATTTAGTCGTGAGCGCTGAAATTTAGCTCTCAAGCTTCATCCAAAGTTCGCTCCCTCCATCCCTCTGAAATCAGCTAAAAGCTGCTACTTCTGGGAAGGCGCACAGCGGCAGTGTTCGTGGTAGGATTTGGAATCCTCGGAAGGAAGAACGGATTTACTTCCCCTCCCATGCAAATGGAAAGTTTAATTAGTTTGTCTCGAAAGGGAAACAGATCAACATGCAGAATGATCTACTGTCACTTGACTTCTGAAGCTGCCTCTGACGTTCCCATCACAAATGTGGATTTAATCCTACAATTACGAGAAAGCTAATTGGTAGTTCCCTCCTGCATGTGTGTTTTCGTGTTGTCAGTGGGGCAGTAATGAAAATGAATGCCACATTTGTGAACAGAACGTCTGTGGGCTTATTTACCGCATCTCCAACAACATCGTCTGCTTTATCATGCATTTCAAAGCAGGGATAATTTAAGAATCCAGAATTTCATACATAAAAATACTTAGCAAGAAAGTCTCTCCCTGCACATTATTTGGGTGACGTTACATCCGAATTCCAGTTTGTTGCCCAGGAAATGATTCACCTCACTCAAAAATGACAGGCATCCTGAATCATTCACCTGCGATGCAAAATGCCTTTGAGGTCCTGACTCCCCATCTCACTGACCTCGGAGCCATCACCTTGCAAAGAGCCTGGCTCAAAGGCAGCCCCACCTTGCCTGTTCCTGGAAAGGTCTCCCCCATCCAGAGCAGGATGCGCAATTTCTTCTCACCCCCCCCCCCCGCAAGCCCCCTACCTTTGAGTAGCCTCTCTCCTTCCAGAATGTTCTCCGAGATTAATGCTGTGTAGTCTTCTTCAGAGAATCCAGCCTTGCAGGTCTCCCTGGCTGTAAGATCCCCATTATGGGCCTGAGAACGGAAAGAAAAGAGGTTGGAACAAATGTGAAGCGGACAGAAATTTAATCCAAAGCCTACGTTTACCAGGGGTTGCTATAGGCTGGGTCTGCCTCTGGCTAGGACAGAAACGCACAAACCACAGTCTCCGCCCAAACCCAGCGCTCTTGCGCTTCCATGCTCTCGTGGCCTCGCCTGGGTCAGCAGCACCCCAGACCCCGTGGACCCCGGAAGCCAAGGGCAGAGCCACAGCCCGCACACACCGTGCGCTCCCCTCCGCACGCACCCGCGGTCGGGTGTCAGTGATGAACGGGGCACAGCCAGGAAGTGTCAGGAACCACGGACGCCACAGGACAGCTGTCACCATATGCGGTGACTAAAGTTGCGCAAATGTGGCCTCTGGCTCTGGAAACGCCTTCTTGTCCTGTGCTCACACCCAGGTGTGGACAGGATGAACTGATCTGAGCGATGGGGAGGGAACCAGCGGGAGGCAGCACCTGACTTCGGACCCCTCTGACCCTGCTTGGGGGGAGGGGGGACTCTGCTTCCCGAGCGGGGCAGGTGGAAGCCCAGCTTGGACGAGGGGGCCCTGTAGGATTGCCCTGGGGTCCCCGTGCTGGGTGGGGAGGCCGGCTGACCGCAGGGGTGGGGGGCTGCCTGGGAGGACCTTTCCTGCCCCACAGAGGGCAGCATGTCAGGAGCTCCGGAAGCCGCAGAGAGCAGGGAGCGGCGGCCAGCTGCAGCCCGAGGACCACACTGGGCTCTGGGTGCCAAGGGCCTGTAGGCTCACGTCTTCTCCGTGGCTCACCAGGACAGGAGGAGGCGGCAGAGCAAGAAAGGAGGTCCTCCCAGGAGCAGCTCAGCTCTGGGCAAGGAGGGAAGCTTCCCAAAGACGCGGCTCCACCCTCCAGGCCTCCCGCCTCCGCGCGGCAGAACACTGGTCCGCCCTCGGTGCCCCCATCTCTAGCGCAACCAGGCGGCACAGCGCCTCTAACTGACCCGAAAGGGTGGGTGGGTGTCCGCCTGTCCTGGAACGCCCCGGGACCCTGCCCAGCGGAAGGCGCCGGAGGCAGGAAGGCGCCCCAGCCGGGCTGCGGGGAGTGGCAGCTCCAGGCCGGCCAGACCAGGTGGGGAGCCGTCGAAGAGACCGCGCGGCGCGGCAGGGACACTGGGCCGAGACGACGGAGCGCCGGGGCCCCCTTCCCCCGCCAGCGCACACGGGCACCAGGGGCGCAGCCCGCAGTCCTGCCTCTGCGGGGCCGCCGCCCTCACGGCCACGACTCCACACTCCGCCGCCGGCCCGGGCGCGGGCGCCCTCCCCCAAAAGCGCCATGGGGAGGGCGAGGGGCGCGGGTTCCTTCCTCGGGAAAGCTCCAAACCGCGGCTCCACTCCTCCGGAACGGAGCTGCACGGAGGGCCGGAGCCCGGGAGGCGAACTCGCCCGGGAAAGTTTCGCCCCGCCCGGGCGAGTGGCGAGCGCAGCCGGAGCGCCCCGCAGCCTCGGAGCGGGCCCGGGGGCGCCGCACTTGTTCCTCTCGAGGTTACAGCCGTGCCGCCGGAGGAGCAGCGAGGCCGATCGGCCACGAGAGGGGGTTCCTGCAACTCCCGCGGCCCCGCCGCCTCTCCGCGGGCGCCACCCGGCGCAGCCCCGCACGCCGCCCCCGGGGCCTGCACCCGCCACGCACAGCCGGTCTGGGGGCCGGGCTCGCGGGCTCGGCGGGAAGGGGGCGGCCGCCCGGACCGCGCTCCCGGGCTCCCTCAGCCTGCGCCCGCCCGGCGCCTGGCTCCCCGGCCCCGCTCCAAGCGGCGAGGGCCCCGCAGGACGCGGGCTCGGGCCGCACGTCGCGGACTCGGCGGCGAGGGTGCCCCGCGGTCCACATCCACTCCGCCCGGCCTCCGCCAAGGTCCCTGTCGGCACCCGGAGGACGAGCGCGGAGGCGACGCCGCGCCGCGACACCCCGGCCCCGGGCAGCGCGGCCAGACCGGGTGTCCCCAGCGCCGCTGGTTCCCTGCCTGCTGTCGCCAGCTCCCCCGCCCGCAGTCCTGGCCCGGGCTGGGGCTCGCCAACTCCGGAGGCTCGCGCACCCGGGCGGTGGAGGGCGCGCCGGCTCCGCCAGCGGGCAGCCTGCCCAGGCGCGGGAGAGCCGAGCTCTGAGCCGCGGCCGCGGACCTGGGGCGGCCGAGGGATGCTTGGCGGGTCCCGCTTCGGGCAGAGCTCTCGGGGCCCTCCACCCGCCCACATCCCGGCCCGCTCCGCACCACGGCTCGCCGCGGCTCCGGCGGCTCCCGGTTCCTGCCGACCGCGGGCGGCTTCGCCGGGCGCGGGAGCCTCGGGATGCAGCGGTGCTCGCGGCGGGGGCGCCCGGGAGAGCCCCTCCGGGCGAGTGCGCGCCCCGCCGGCTCCGGGGGCGGCTCCGGGGGCGGCCCCGCGGCGCCCGGGGCTTCCGAGCGGCCGGGACGCCAGGCGGCAACTTACCCGGAGCGCGCCGGAGAGCGAGAGCAGCACGAGGAACACGCCGGAGCCCGCGGTCATCTTCCCGCCGCGCCGCGCCCCGGCGCCCGCCCGGAGCCCGGCGCCCGGAGCCCGCTCCCGGCCGCCGCCGCCGCCGCCGCCTGGATCGCGCAGCTCCGATGGCCGCCGCCGCCGCCGCTCGATCGGGCCCCGCGCCCCCAGCCCGGCCGCGCCGCCGCGATCGCCGCCCGGCTCCGGGAGCCAGGCCAAGTCGGCCGGCGGCGCGCTCCCTCAGGCCGGTGCGTCCGCCGGCCTCGCAGCCGCCCGCGCCTCTGTTCCGCGCGCTCCGAACTGCAGGTGAAGCCGCGCGGCCGCCCCGCCGAGGCCCCGCCCCGAGCCCGGCCCCTGCGCTCGCTCGGCCTGACGCGGGCCTTAAAGGCGCCGCGCCCCCCGCGCCGCGCCCGCGCCCGCGCCCGCGCCCGGCGCCTCCTCCTTGCGTCCGCGCCCGCGCCCCCGCCCCGCGCGGCGGGACGTCGGAGCCGGTGTGGGCCGGGGGGCCCCGACCCTCCTCGTACTGGGGGGAGAGGGCGGAGACCTGCGGACTGGAGGCGGCTCGGGAGCCCCCTCCCCCTCCCCCGGGCGCGCCGTCCGGACGGGGAGCCCCTGCTGCTCAGGCCAACTTCCTGCCGGGCCCGCGGCGGGAGGGCGCTCCTCTTGTGTTCGCTGCGTTTAGAGTGTCTTCGCGCAGACCCCCCAGCCCAGGCCCACCTCGCGGGAGGCTTTGCGCCCGCGCTGGGCCACCAGTTGTCAGCCCCGAGAGACCAGCCCATCAGAAAAGCGCAGAGCGGAGCGAGGCGGGAGATCCGCAGGCGTGCAGACCCCCCAGCGCAGTGTAGGGCTCGGAGTCGGAGCCCTGGCTGCTGTGCGCCCCTAAGGACTGGGGACGGGACTAATTCCTGTTTACATCAAAACGCACTGTTAGGCCTGAGAAGCCAAGAAAGAAATTAGAGGCCCCGGGAAAGAAAAGGAAGAAATTTTCCGACAGAAGAGCTGTCAGGAATGTCAGCGCCGGCTGGCTGGGCCAGCTCCACTTGGCTCTGCTGGGGGATTTCGGAATGGGGGACACTTCTTTAAGGGATTTATGTACAGCCTGGAAAGTGAGTACATGTTTTTGCACGTTTCCTTCTGGCTTGGAGATGGAAGAAAAGTGATTTTTGTTTACTCAAATTTCTTTGTTTTGGTTTGGAGGAGCTGTGTCCAGATTACCTTGGTTCTGGTTTAAGAAATGCTCAGCAAAGGAGTGGGGAGAGGATTGAGGACTAGTGTTGAGCTCCAAGGTCAGAGGCAACTTGGGCAGGAGAGCAGAAGAGCCGCCAAAGGGCCTTTTCCTCTCCCCCAGGACCCTCCCACCTGGGCAGGGTGTGCAGCTGGTTAGCTCTCTTGCTGTAGATTTCCTGTAATCAGATGAGCCAGGAGGGGCGGGGTAAGATGTACATGCAAACCCATGAGGTTTTGTGCAATTTCTCCTGCCGTAAGCAAGCCTGCAGGGCTAGCAAATGGAACAGCACATCTGTCCCTGCTGGCCGCATCCTGTCTTGCAGCCCAGAACACTCCCAACTCGGTAGGGGGCAGGGAGGTTCACAGCTCTACAGGGCCGAATGTGCCGGCCTCATCACGGTCCGCCTGCAGAGGTCTTCTGCAGACAGTGGGGTTTCATGGACAAGTCCACCTGAAATCCACGCTGGGGGAAATTCCATTCCTCAGCCATGAGCTCACATCTCTGAAAGACCCCTGCTGCTTCCCCCCACCCCGCCTTATTCAGTGTACTTCATCAGGGCCTAGAGAGCTCACACAGGGGGTCCTGAAATGTCCATCGCCGGGAACTGCCTTTGTCTTCAGAAGGCGGCCGGCCGCATAATGGGAACAAGTCCCGGGGTGTGCGTTCCAGAAGTCAGCATGGGCTCTGCTGTGCTCTGTCACCTGTGGGAGTGCAGACTGGCCGGCAAGTCGACAGCAAAAATGGTGGCGTTGGGTGGCGTTCCTGAGGCCCAAACACTGGGTGACATGGCTCCCTGTCTTGGACCACTTGACGCCATGGAAGGACACCGTGACTTCCAAACAAGGCATGTGCGATCCGAGAGCGTGCCGTCTTGAGTCGGGCAGAGATGCAAGAGCTTTGGGTAAATGAACACAGAGTTGTCCTCACTCGGTAAGTGGGCTCAGTTTGCATCCCTCTAGCACAGCGGGGCGAGGGCAGGTAGGGACACGGGCTGGCAGCCTCTCACCCAGGCCCTGCCACCCCAGCAGGGAGCACTTCCCAAACTCACTTGCCGGAGGAAGTGCTTTGTACACAGAAACCTGCATTTTCAGGAAGACGCTTTCAGAGTGCTGCAGTAACCGAGGAAAGTCCAGTAGAGAGCATTGGTTTATCACGCTTGCTGTGAACGAGGCAGTGAGGAGGCCTTTAGAGAGGAAGCGGAAACAGGGTCTAAAATGCACGGCTGTGGAGGGCAAAAGATGGTTTGCGGCTAGGCCACTTGACGGGGGACCCCCACCCCCAGACCAGCAGCAGCAACACTCCTTGGGAGTGTGTTCAAAATGCAGAACCTCGGGCCACGCCCCCAGACCTACAGTAGAGGAATCTGCCTGGGACCAGACTTGCCCTCCATGTTCCTCTGTCCTCAGATCATCTGCTTCAGAATCCCAGAGAGGCTCCCCAGAAATTCAGATTTCTGGGCTCCACCGGAAGCCTTCCAACGTGGGGCTTCAGGGTGTGGGGCCCCGGAGCTGGCCTCTTAACAACCTCTTGGGTACATACCACCCTTGGAGAACTACTGGCCTATCCCACGGGTAATAAGCAGGTCCTGGGAGTCTCATAAAAATGCTCTTTCCTGGGCCCTGCTTTGGATCTGCTGAAGCTGGCCCTTTGGGAGCAGAGCCTGGGGATCAGCCTGACATTGGATGACCTCTGATACAGGCAGGGGCCCTGAGGGAGGACCCCAGCCAGCCCTGCTCTGCCAAGCCTCCCAGGGCTCCATCCCACTTGGAGGAGGGTCTATGATCTCTGCCTGCTTTTAATAAAGTGCCCTAGAGAAAAGTGTGCTTTGTTTCTAGGAGAGATTAGGAAAATTCTTTTGGGAGGGTAGCAGGTGAGTGACGGGTCCCTCTCCACACCTGTAAACTGTTGAGTGTAATTGGTCTGCAGATGTTTTCGGAGTGTGGTGGATAGACTTCCTTCCCCCACTTGTGGAGGTGAGCCTGGGAAGGGGCTCATCTCCAGAAGTAAATCACATGCCTGTATCGGGGCTATATTTTCCTGCCTTTTCATCTGATGTTAATTTGCTTTCCCCACTCATCATTCTGGTTTAGACACTTGAGTGGTAGATGAAAGCTGTTTTGTAAAGAAAGCCGGATGGTGGTAGTAAAAGGTGTGTTCCTGGAATATTACGGAATCTTTGTGGGCAGTTCAGGGTCGTCAAGGCCCAGCAGAAGCAAGCGAAATCTTCTGGACCCCCAGCTCAGGAAAGCCTCCCCGAGTGGAACAGAGAACAGTCTTGAAGGAAAGGCGAGACGGAGAGAGAGAGACAGGCCTGCACAAGCCCTCTCCGCTGTTATTTCTGAGGACGTCTGGGCCACGACGCTGAGTGGCTGCTTTTGTTTCCAACAACATCATCGTCCCCTTGACCGTGTCCTGGTATTTACTGTGCGCCAGGCCCTGCCTGATAGGTCTTTGACTCATTATCCGGCGTCATTCTCATGTAGGAAGAAGGTGGTGTTTCCCGCGGACAGATCTGGGCCTGGCGATGCTGAGGGGTCTGCGTGCGAGGCAGCGTGCCTGAGGACCGAGGGGACCACCTCCAGGCTCTGGTGCAGAGCCCCAGGGGTCAGGCCAGCCCTCTACCCCATACCCAGCCCCGGGTGCAAGGGATTCCTCCCACTGCCCTCTGCTGGGACACACCTGCCTTTTTGCGTGGGAGGTGGCTTCTCTGCCACTCACCCCTCCCTTTCTCAGGGGCCACTGCTCCTCTGGAACGGGGAGGGGGGCAGGAGATGCAGCTTAGAAGGCTCAGGATGGCTCAGTCCCACGAGCGACTCCCCACGGCCCAGGACCTGCTGCAGAGGGAAGAAACATCCTGGCAACAGAAGGAGAAGAACGGCCACCTCAGGATCCCAGAGGGTGTTGGTTCTGCGTCGCTGTTTTCTCATTTGTTTCCTGTCTGCTTTACAAAAGCGGGGGAGCTCCGGTGTTGGGAGCCGGGACACATGTTACAACGACGCCAATAACAGAGTGCTCACTCACGACCGAGCGTGGGGTCCGACTCGTCGTGGGCTGGTTCTTAGAAGCAGCTGACAGAAGGAGGAAGGAGGTCAGGCTGACCTCGCTGATGCGGGTGGACTAGGACATGTCGTGCCAGCGAGAGAGCCCCAGCGCACCCTATTAGCGAGCCCCTGTGGCGGCTCCCAACCCCAGTCCCCAGCACTGTCCCGCTCCCCTGCTCCCCAGGACCCCCTCGTCTGGGACGGAGCTGCGTCCATCTGTATCTTGGGGGTCCTGTATCCCCATAGCATCAGGATGGGAGCAGAGAAATGGTGTTTTTATCCATTTACTTTCTTTTTCTTTTTCTGACGGTTCTTCTCCCAAAGCATATTGCATAGGCATCTACTCCCTCCCCCTAGGGACTGAGGCCCATCATCTCTCACCTGGACCCCTCCAGCCACCTCCTCTCCCTGTAAACCAGGCCCGTCGGGGCCCCATTGGAAACGTGAATCAGAGAATGTCACATCATGCCCCTGCTTCAAGCCTTCAGGTCGGACCCTCCTGGACCGTCAATGATGTCTCCATGTTCCACAAGGACCTATGCCATCTGGTCCCCACTGTGACTCCACGCCCCTCACCCCCATGGGCCTCACTCCTCAGAGCTGCTTCTTGCATCCCAGTCTGTGTACTTGCTGTATGGAACATTCTGTCCCCAGGTCTCTGCCTGGCCGACTGCCGCTCAGCATACAGCCTCCCCTGAGAGAAGCCCGGCCAGCCCCCTGCAAGGCTGCTCACCCGCCTCCCACTCAGCCAGGACCCTTCGCACCTGTCATCCCACCTCTTGGCTCCGCTCATGTTTGCAGTGGGGCAAGGGGCAGCTCTGCCCGACCCATGGCTCTCTCCCTCCAGGCACCAGGCCCAGCATCAAACAGATGAACAGGAAAGTGGAACGGGGGACAAGGCGGGTCTCCCGAAACTCAGCCTTGGAGGAGGGAGGACATCCTTCAAGCCAGAGGACATCCTTCTTCTCTTTGCTGGCACACTCCAGGGCAGGAGCAGGACAACCGGGGGCCAGAGGAGGCTGCTTCAAGGGGAACACGCCGATGATAGGACATTCGGAAGGGGGGCAGGGGGCTGCAAGGAAGGCGATGAAAGCCGATGTCCATGCAGAGGAGAGCAATTAACCAGTGAAACAAGTGTTAGATTTAAGGCAGTGAGAGCAGGGAAGGGGGGGCTTTGGAAGTACAAGCAGACCAAGGGCAGCCATGAAGCACAACAGAGACCAGGAAAACAGAAAGCAGGTGAAGCGGGCTCTAGGAGTCACGGCTGTCCGCCGCTGGGGACTCTGCGCGGGGCTTCAGCCCGCGGGCGTACCCGGGGACGGGCTTCCACCTGCTGAGGGGCTGCCGGACACTTTCAAGTCACAGTCACCTGTTGTTGTCATCGAACTCGTGGGGGCCAGTGCAGACCCCCTTCTCCAGGACACAGGCCCCGGGGCGCTGGGAGGTGGCTGGGCTCTTCGGGGAGTGGCCGTGGTTTCTGGTCCCCGCGTGCGGCTCGGGGCAGCGGCACATGTGCAGGAGAGGCTGAAGCACGGGCTTCCGCGGAGGGTGGGGCCGGAGACGCGGCCTGTCCTCAAGGAGCAAAGCCTCCTTCTGCTTCCTGGGTCTGCGGTTGAAGCTCTGATGGAGAACTAGCCTCAGAGGCAGATGGATGAAGTCACTTGCCTAAAAACATGACCGCCTCCTGACCCCGCTAAAGAGTCCCTTCTTCGGGGTCAGGCAGGGATTCCTGAGCTTGTGCAACAGGACCACCTCGCCAGCATCCCCAGGATATGGATGCCTGGACCCCAGCCTGCCGCACAGATCTGTGCTCCACTAACACCGGCCAAGCTTCGGCGTGCTCAGCATTCCCCGGGCGACTCAGTGCACACGCAGGCCAAGGCATTACATCACTTCCAAACACTGCCATCTTGGATGTCCCATTATGACTTAATTTTTACTGTCCCTCCATGGGCAGGGCAAACAAAGGCCTGGTTTGATGGAGGGACTGGGGCAGGTGGTCAGAGCGGCAGTCATCTCCCCTGTCTGGATGGACGGCATCGGAGTGGGGGTCTCGGGACAGCCGGCAGGGGCCTCAAGGCTGCTGGGTGCTGCGTGTGGGCAGGAGAGCCCTGATGGAAGAAGGTGGGGAGGGTGCATGGCTCTCCGGAGTACTCACCAGGCAACCCAGCTGTCAAGCTCAGACGTGTAGAATGGCTTCCTAGGAGCAAGAATCTCACCGAAGCAAATGGCCTAGACCTGGGTCTCTGGATGCAGAAGAGGGGAGTCCTGGGTGCACGAGTGGAGGCAGGTGCTGGGGCATCAAGGGGGCTGTGGGAGGGCACAAAATAATCCAGGGGGTGCAAGAGCCCGCCTGCCCCAGAAGCCGCAGAGAGGAGGGTCCCCAGGTCCCTGGGGAAGGTCCCCAGCAGAAGGCTGAGTGTCGTAGACCAGCCAGCCACTGACGGCTGGGTGAATTGTGGGGATGCGTGGGTGGTGCTCTTGTCTCGTGAGGACAGTCTCGATACCACCACACCCGCCTGCGGCAGCCCCATTTCCCTGAGGCTTGGAGAGGGACGTGGTTTGCTCTGAGTGGAGCAGCTCATTCGGAATGGACCAGGGAGATGAGCCCACGTCCTTCAACAGCCCTGGGGCCTCCTGGGGGAGCATCTGAGCGCCACAGTTAAAAGCTCCACAGAAAGCCGTCTTCTGGAGCATTTGCAAACTAAGGAAGAAGAGAGAAAACTGGAGGCCCAACCTGGAGCACAGCCGTTGCCCAGAGACTGTAAGGGTGCTCGCTCTGGACCACAGCGAGCCATCTCCTGAACCAAAGGGGAGGAAGGCCTGTTGGATCTTGCAGCTGGCGTCTCTGCTTAGCGAGTCTGGGCTCCTGTGCTGGGATTCATGGATCCATTCAGGGCTCTTGCTCTGAACAAGGGCTGTGCTGTGTTCCAGAGGACACACCCCTGTCCCCAAGGTTCTCAGCATCCAGTGCAGAGGGTAGAGCTCGAGCACCAGTACTGGGCCAGGGATGGGAGGCTCCGGGAAGGCGGGCGCAGCAGCTGCCTCTCTCGTGTGTGCGCCTGGGGCTTCAGCCTGTCCGCCCGCCTTTCCTGCTCCAGAAGCGGGCCAGGCAGCACCAGCCGCAGTTTACAGGTGAGAAAAAGCAGACGCGCCCAGCCCTGGGGTTAGAAGACAGGTGCCATTCTCCGCCCAGAGACCCGGTGTTCAGCGCTCCGGGGGCTGTTGGTCCAGGGTGGGGCCAACTGTGTGTCCGCGATCATACTGTCGTATGGATGCCTGCCCTGCCCTAAAATTCCCCGGTGCTCTGCCGCCCACGCTCTCTTCCCCTGGGCCCCCGCAACCACTGGTCTTTTACTGTCTCCGTGGTTCTGCCTTTTCCAGAAGGCTGTGCGGTTGGAACCATACAGTGTGTAACTTTCTCCGATTGGCTTCTCTCACTTAGCGACGCACACTGACGGTTCCCCACGTCTGTTCAGCCCCGAAGAATGGTCCATCATCTGGACGTACCACAGTTTATTTATCCCGTCACCTGTTTAAGGACCTCATGTTGGTTTCCCAATATCCCTGGGTTTTCAACCAGTGACGACTACAGGCTCTTCCCCTAGACGAATTTCAGGTAAGTCTGTGGCCTCTCACCTGACTTCTGTGGTCCTTGGGGCCCAGGATCCCAGCCTCGGACCCTGCAGCCAGGCCCCGTCAGGTGGGTTGGGCTCCTGGCTATGAGCTGGGGGTGGGCTTAGGGCTGTTGCTCGGTGCCCTCCCGTCCCACCGCTGCTGCCTCCATGCCCAAGGCCCCCATGGCCCAAGGGGAGCTCTGTGGCCCTGGCGCCTGCTGGCCGCACTCCATCTCTTCCGAGTCCTAGCGAGCACCTTTTGCAATTAACAAAGTGGCCCTCACTCTCTCCTACTTAGGTTCTTAGGATTCGGGAACTGGCAAGGATGAAGCAGTCAGCATTTATAAATAGTCTCCTTTTTGGGATTTCAATGACTATTATGATTGTTCTCTCTTTCATTTATAAATTATTGCTGGGAAGGCACACTCTCAACAAATATTCATTGCTCTTAAGAGATAATGATCTCCGGCGAGCGCCACAACCTTCCCCCTGCAGGAGCCTGTTTACTGCTCTGGAGATGCGCGTTGGGAGGAATGTGGTAGAAGTGCCAGGGAGAGAGTGTGAGGGCAGACCCAGGGCTGGCGTCGCTGGCGACCGGCTCTAGTGCGCGTGGTCGGGAAGCTCCCGTCCAGGTGGAACCGAGGAAGAAAGAGCCACCTTCCCCATGGACCTATTCGAGGCCAAAGACAGTGAGCTTCCGTGCACCCTCCTACTGTATCCTCTCGCCCCTTTTCGGAAATAGAGCTCACTGCTGTCGTCATTCACTCGGGAAGAACCGAGACCTGTGCAGAAAGCAATGGCTTGGCCTGGGGTAGACTCCTAATGGCAGCAGAGTCTTTGCTGCTCTCCTCACTGAGAGGTGAAGCTCATTGCCCTCCCCTGAATCTGGGACTTGGTTGGCCAAATGTGATAGAGCTGAGGTTGGATCCTTTGAGACTAGCCCCCCTGGGGACCTCTTGCTGCATACTCCCTGGGCTCCTGAGCTGCACAGTCTGGCCCCACGGAGACCCCCAATGGAGTGGCCAGGTGCACAGTGCCTGTCTCTGTCATTGCCATCTTGTGAGTGAAGCTCTCCGGGACTCTCCAGACCAGCCTGTCCTCCACTGGGTACCACCGAGTCACTTTCCTTGACGTTGGGGAAGAGCCAGCTGAAGTCTGTCCAAGTTCCTGACCCATAAAACTGTGAGACATAATTAGAAGTTGAGGTTTTATGACCCTAAGTTATGGGACAATTTGTTACATGGCAATAGATAAGTAACTGTAACATTGCCCAGCGTAAAAGGTAGTGGGGGAGCCAGACCCGTGCAACTGTTTCCAAACCTGCTCACTTAGCCAGTCATGGTTCCGACACAGGAGAGAAACCCGTTTTTGTGCCCCTGGTGCCTCTGATGCTCTGGAGCTGTCCCGGGCAGCCCTTGTTCTTGTCGGGGTGGGGGGAGGCCTGTGTTCCTCTAGGGGTCCCCAGGGAACAGGCAATTCAAGTCAGCTGATGTGGCCTGACATCTAGTTGATTTCGGCCTTACACACAGAAATGGAGCTGAAAATCCCAACCATCCTAGTAGGTTTGCTTCTCTCTTACAGCTGGAAGGAGGTGGCAGCCCCAGGAGGCCTGGCTCAGCACACAAGCCCCTTGCACACCCTCCCTTCACGCACGGAATGCGTTATTCTGCTCACTCTGCAGTTCGCAGGGGGCAAGGCAAGACAAGAACTGTGCATCTCAACTCATGTTTTCTCCGACACCAGAAGCAGGCAGGGGAAGCAAAAAGACAAAACAAAACAAAAAGAGTGAAACAATGCACTTCCAGAAACTGAACACGGTGACATGCCCTTCGTCAGGCTGAGCAGCATGGGCTGCGGCTGGAGGGTTCCTATCAGATGGGGGCAGCCGCATGGGCATGAGCCTCTCGGTGATCACACAAAGGGCACTGGGGGACATTTGTTGCCTGTGCTGCACTGTGCATGGACAGAGCTCCTCCAGAGGGAGAGGTGGGGGAGACATATATAAAGGGCCTAGTAGATGGTAAATGTGGGATGCGCTTCTGTGATTCTACAGCTCCCTGGTCCTGCTGACGTCAGAGGCCAGATGTGATGACTCTGGCCCTGGGGTTCTGATGAGTGACACTATGGGAGGAGCGGCCTCTGCAGTGGAGAGCAAGGGGGAGTGGGAGTCATGCATAGCCGAGGACAGAACAAGCCTTCCAAGGTGACTTGCTGGAGGTGACTTGTCCCCCAGGCAGCATGTGGGAGGTTCTTCCCAGACTGGCCCTGATCCACGAGCCCATCTTGTGAATGATATTTGGGATGTGCAGTTTGCTCCGTGTAGCCCCAGAGCCTGGAAATTCGGAGATACCCGTACGTCCCGGCCAGTGTGAGCTGGTGGCCCCAGGGCAGGCTCTGTACTGAAGCTGGGGCCCTGGCTTGGTCAGATCCCTAATATGCACTGAGCACCCAGGTAGCTGCCTACCTCAAGCCCTGGAGGTCGCTCATTCTGCCTCTTGGACACCCATCACCCCTCCACAGGCTGAACCCAAGGGGTGGGTGTGTGTGTGTGCATGCAGGGAGGTGAGGCGTGCAGACAATCCCTGGGGCCAGCCTACAGCCCGGGGTGGGTGGGTGTTGATGGACGAGGACATCAGCTCCTTGGTAAATCGATCTGTCGGGGTGTCAGAGTGCAGAGGGATCCGAATGTGTGGCAGAAAGAGATCATTGAGAAGCAACTTTCTGAGCAAAGCTCCAGGTGTTTCTGGTCAGTAAGCCACCAATAAGGCACCCTCTCCCCTCCCTATCTCCCTACTCCTGAGAGCATCTTTATTTTCTCTTGAGTGAAAATGCATTCAGTCATTTGTTCTTTTACTGTGATAAGAACAATTACCATGAGCTGTACCCGCTTTACAAACTCATAGGTACACAGAATACACAGAATGACACTGTTAACCACGGGCTTAAGTTGTGTAGTTCATCTCTAGAACTTACTCAAACTTTACACACACTGAAGGACAGCTCCCCACTCCCCAGTCCCTGGAAACCCCCATTCTACTCTCTGTTTCTATAAGTCTGACTATTTTAGCTACTTCACATAACTGGAATTATCCAGTTTTTGTTCTTCTGTGTCTGGCTTATTTACTCAGCATCATGCCCTCTGGGTTCGTCCATGCCGTTGTAAATGGCAGTTTTTTCTTCTTCTTAAATCTGAATAATGTTCTGTTGTCTGCATACACCACAGTTTCTTTATCCATCCACTCGCGGATGGACCCTGAGGTTTTCCTCCACCTCTTGGCTACTGCAAGTAATGCAGTGATGAAGACGGGAGTGTGTATACGTGTTTCTCAAGCACACGTGGAGTGTTCCTTAAGATAGACCACATATTAGGTCATAGGACTAGTCTAACAAATTTAGGATGACTAAGATCATAACAAGTATCTTTTCTAATCACAATGGAATGAAACTACAAATAAAATAGCAAAATAAATATGAGAAAATTCACAAATACACACTCTTGGACAACCAACAGATCAAAAAAGAAATCAAAAGGGATTTTAGAAAATGTCTTGAGAAAACGAAAGCAAAAACATAACATAAAATGTAAAGGATGCAGCAAAAGCGGTACCAAGAGAGAAGTTTATAGTGATAAATTCTCACAGGAGAACAGAAGCAAGAGCTCAGATAAACAAGCTGATGTGACACCTCCAGGAACTAAAGGAAGAACAAACTAAGTCCAAAGTTAGCAGAGGGAAGGAAATAGTAAAGATTACAGTGGAAATAAATGAAATAGAGAAGTTTTAAAAAATAGAAAAATTCAACAAAACTTAGCTGTTTTTCTGAAATATAAAAAAAATGGACAAAACTTTAGCCAGACTAAAAACAATCTAAGAAAAAAAGACTCAAGATTAGAAAGAGGAGACATTACAACGGATCCCACAGGAAACCAAAGATTATTAGAGACTATGAATAATTTTAAGCCAACAAATAGGACTAAACCTAGAAGAAATGGATAGATTCCTAGGAACATACAACCCACTGAGACTGAATCAGGAAGAAAGAGAAAATCTGAACAGATCAATGACTAAGGAAATTGATCAATCAAAAATATCCCAACAAAGAAAAGCCTGGAACCACACAGCTTTACTGGTGAATTCTACCACACATTTAAAAGAAAATCAGGGACGCCTGGGTGGCTCAGTGGGTTAAAGCCTCTGCCTTATGCTCAGATCATAATCCCAGGATCCTGGGATTGAGCCCTGCATCAGGCTCTCTGCTCAGCAGGGAGCCTGCTTCCTCCTCTCTCTCTCTCTCTCTGCCTCTCTGCCTACTTGTGATTTCTGTCTGTCAAATAAATAAAAAAACCTTTAAAAGAAAAAAAAAAAATTAAAATCTCCAATCCTTCTTAAATTGCTCCAAAAAAATTAAAGACATTGGAATACTTCCAAAATCATTTTATGAAGCCAGCATTACCCTGACATCAAAACCAGAAAGAGACACAAGAAAGTTGTTTTCATCAGGCAATATCCCTGACAAATATGGATCAGCAAACTGAATACAACAGCACATTGAAAAGATGGAACAAGACACCAAGTGGGTTTTGTCCCGATGAAAGGATGGCTTAGCCTACAAACATCAAGTAATGTGACCCATCACATTAACAAAACAGAGGGGAAAAATCATATGATCATCTCAATAAATTTGGAAAATTTATTGAGATTTGACAAAATTCAAGTCCCTTCACCAGAGAAAACTGTCAGCAGACTAGAAATAGAAAGAAATGTCCCTCAACACAACCAAGGCCCCATATGCCAAACCCACAGCTCACACCATACTCAGGGGTGGAAAACTGAGAGCTTTTCCCTTCAGACCCGGAACAAGGCAAGGATGCTTGCTCCTACTGTTGCTACTCAACATAGCACTGGGAGTCCAAGCCAGAGCAATCTGGCAAAAGAAAGAGATGAAGTCACCCAAACTGGAAGAGAAAAGCAAAGGTATCTGTTTGCAGATGACACGATCTTATATGGAGAAAACTTTAGAGACCACCCCAACCCCATGCGCAAAGTAAAAGTTATAAGATAAAAAATCCACGTTCAGAAATCAGCTGAGATATCCTTAAGCAAACTGTGTGCAAACCAGGCTCTGTCTCAGGCTCTGCTTTCAGTAAATCCACCCGAGGCCGGAGGACCCAGTGGGTTTTCAGACGGGACCTCCTCCCAGAAACACCCCTGCATCGGGAAAGACTGGCCCCGGGTCTTGCACAACCACACCAACAGACTCGGGAACACCCTGTGCGCTGTCTTCCCTGAAGGTCATGGGAAGCACACATTTGGGCAGAAGGCAGGCAGGGGCTTTTAAACACATTGACATAAAATCCTAACGAAGCCCTCATTTCCAACCCTGCAGCTGACAGTGGGCTTTTCCCTTCCAGCATCATCAGAATCAGGGAAAGCTCCCACACAAAAGGGAGACACAGGGTCTCCAACCCAGACGGTGTTCTCTGTTGTAATCAGAAACCCAAGCATTGTCTGAGCTTTGGCTATTTCCCCGGGGTCTAGAAGGAAGTCAGGATCGGGCCTCCCATGCTACATGCATTCGGTGGCAGCCCAGCCACATCCGGGGGCACGTGTCTGCACAGCTTTCTACATAATTGTGTGTGTTCATTTACATAGATTTTCCTGTTGTGTGCAAAATGCCATTGACTCCAGCTATGTAAAGTAAAATTAATAGTTCAACCTAAGTCAAGTGTATTCACACATATTATTCATGGCCACTGGGAGAGGGGAGCCAGTGGCAGGCAGCTGGGCAAAGGGCTCAGCCATCTGCCCCAGCTCTGAATCCGAGGGTGGGGGTCGACTCAGCTGGGAAGAAAGGCTGGCTGGATGCTGGGGGAATATCTAGTTGCCTCTAAAGCACTAAGACATTGGGGGGGGGGGCACACTGAAAATGCTGGAAGAGGTGACATACAGTTTCAAAGAAAAGACCTTAGAGAAAACCCACCTTTCTGTTTTCATTTTAAAAGGATACATTTCCTCCATACAGTTGGATCTCTTCGCACTCTGACAACCTGAGAGATTGCTTTTACAAAGGATAGCACTTGAAGGAATTCAAAGACTACCATTAACTCAGAAGCAGCCTCTTGTGGCTGCAAGGAGAGCCAAACCACTGCAGGAAGGGGTGGGGGGGACTGTGGCCCTCGGTATCTGGGGTCTCAGTTGTATTATCAAGATATCCCCCTCCAGTTAGAAGAGAGTAAATTCCGCCTCATACTGGCTTATGCTAAAAAAAAAAAAAAAAAAAAGAATATTATCTATTGACTCAGGTAACTCAAAAGCCCAGACATTCTTTGTCTTCAGGCATGGCTGGATCCAGGTGCTAAATAGGTTTCTTTTGACCTCTGGCCTTTGTTTGGTTCTATACTGCACATATTAGCTTCATTTTGAATTAGCTTTCTCCATTAGCAAGATGGCCACTGGCAGCCCTTTTGTATCCTCGTCAATAGCCCAAGCAACAGAAGACCTGACCTGACCAGTCGTCTGAACAGGGTCCTGAATGGACCAACCTGGTCTTTGTAGCCCTCCCAACTAAACACTGTGTGGGACGAGGCCGTGCTGATTGGCTGTGTCTGGGTCACATGCCCACACAGAGGGTGGGGTCACTCCACCTGCCCCTTGCTGATGAGGAGTGGAATCCCCGGGTGCACACGGAGGGTCCGTTTCCAGCAGAAGGGCTGGGGGTGGGTGTTGGGAAGGCAGAAACCACAGAGCTCCCCGAAAAGAGGGCAGCTGAGCCCAGCTCTCCACCCTGGGCCTGGGCTCCTGCCTTCAGAGCCCAGGGCGTGTCTTCCCTTGAATGTGTGTCACCTGTGCGTGCCTATGGCCGTGGCCCCAGAGGACACGTTTTGGGAAATGAGGCTGTTGTCAAAAGGTCCATATATCTGTAATGTTCTTATATTCCGTCTCAGTTTCCTTAGATGCAGCCTTAAAGAGAAGTAGGTCTGCTGGCTGCAAGCAGCTTTGCCTCTCTAATGATTCACACGACCTGCTCTGGGGGCCCCCGTCAGTGACTCCAGACAACCTTGGGGGCAGCGTGCAAAGGGATTCTGCCCTCTCCTGGGGCAGCGCTGCCTCTGTGTACTCAGCTTGTGTGGGGCGAGGTGGGTCCTGCTCCTGTCACCGAGCGGGACCCCGCAGGAGCCCGGGGCTGGCGTGCAGCTCCTCTACATCACGAGGACGGTGACACAGTGCCATGTCACCTTCAGAGGGTGCGGCGCCCACAGAGCTAGCTTTGAGCAGTGAAATTGAAACTAAATGGAATTTCAGGGGTGACAGTGGCAGGGGCTGGGGGTGGCGAGGCCGTCTTTGTGGCATAAATTCAGATGTATTATAAAAAAATACTGCCCGCCTCTAAAGAACTTGGCGCGGGTCCAGGAGACGGGCAGACACCGGATTCGTGTGTACCCAGCATGCCTCAGCAAACTTTCAATCTATTTACAGGTATGCATGACAAACTGCCTTGAATGTATGAGTTATTGGTTCTGCTATAAATGAAATTAATAATGTAAGGGGGGGTGGAGGGATAACGCGTCACCCAA
Source organism: Mellivora capensis (assembly GCA_004024625.1). Classification (NCBI taxonomy): domain Eukaryota; kingdom Metazoa; phylum Chordata; class Mammalia; order Carnivora; family Mustelidae; genus Mellivora; species Mellivora capensis. Next base: position 78,760 of record PISX010001036.1, on the reverse strand, counting down.
CCCAGCTGAGCTCGGAGACCGGAGATCAGCTTTCAAGAGAGGGAGGTTTTCCAACCAACTGCGGTGCCTTTCCGTGGGTCATTGAAATAGGAAGAAAAGGCACAGTCTTGGGCAGGTGAGCAGCAAATAAATCTGGGAGGACGGGGGAGGTGGTAACACAGAAGCCGGGTCCTCCCTTCCAGGGCTCTTGGTGGTTCTCCATGTCCAGCCTTCTTGCCACGGAGGCGTGCACGAAACCAGGAAATGCCCCTTATTACAGGTAGACGCAGTGACGTCATTACACACGTCTCCCAGTTTATTAGAGGCAACCGTGGGGCAGCCTGGGATCCTTGGCTCCCACATGGAAATAACCACGCAGCCCGCCCGGGTGCGGCCAGCAAGGGACTCATGGAGGTGGTCGTGGTGGAACAGAGCCGTGGCCCGTTTCAGGGGGCTCGGGGCCTCTCGGGGTTCTGTGTGTGACTGCAGACCGACCGTCTGCCAGGCCGCGCGCCCTTGCCCCTGATGGCATGAACGGCACACTGTGGTCTGCCCCGTCCGTGACAGCCCTACACTCTGTGTATTACTGTGACTGTCGTGGACACAGACAACAGAAGCGTCCCCCCGGCGGCTGGAGTGGACAGGGCTTCCCCCCCGCCCTGCGCTCGGCCCCCAGGCCCAGAGGATGCACAGGGAAGTCTTTATAGGATGGACACGAGGGGATTGGCAAAGGGGATGTTTGTATTCCTGAAACACACACACACATTTCCGTGTTCTCTACAGGCATTTTTCACCCATTCATCAAAATATGAAACTTGAGGGACGCCTGGGTGGCTCAGTTGATTAAGCAGCTGCCTTCGGCTCAGGTCATGATCCCAGCGTCCTGGGATCGAGTCCCACATCAGGCTCCTTGCTCGGCAGAGAGCCTGCTTCTCCCTCTGCCTCTGCCTGCCTGTGCTCGCTCGCTCTCTCTCTCTCTGACAAATAAATAAATTAAAAAAAATATGAAACTTGAATAATTCACCCCAAACTCATATCCAATAATGTTAAACCTCACCGAGACTGACGGGGGTGGCGAGTAACAAGCCTGCCCGCCTCGGGATCTCCCGTCCCTCTGGGCAAACACAAATGAGGAAGGACAGAACCCTCGGGAGAGGGCGAGGCCGGGCTCGGACACCCTTCCCTTTCCTGGCTCTGCTGGGACACAGGAGGGCTTGCCGTTGCCTGTCAGAGCCGGGAAGCTTTATTGTTATTGGAATAAAGCAGTGGTTTGAAAGCCATGGCAGCCGGGAGCCCTAAGCTCGCCACCATAAGCCATCACACAGCCCGGCTTCGGCCGCGCCCCGGGCAGCGCCTGGGTGTCTGTCATGCCTTTTAGGAGGCCGTGTTTAACTGGGAGAGCTGTGCCTTTTGCAAGCATTCCGAGACCCTGGCATAGGATAGAACTGGGCCGAACCTTTAGCTTCCTCTATGCTTGGACCTCAGCAACCTGTTTCCCTGATGGCACAGAACACTGAGCTGGATGTGGTCTGGGCGTGGCCTGAGTGTGGCCTGAATGTGATCTGGGTGTGGCCTGGATGTGATCTGAGTGTGGCCTGGGTGTGGTCTGGGTTGGGCCGAGCGTGGCCTGAGTCCCACTGCTCACCAGAGCTGGCCTCCCTTGACAAAGTGTCTTGGAGGAAGAACCGTACCTATGGGAGGGTTGCCGTGGGCTCCACACGCTTCTCTGAACACCCTGGGGAGGCTTTTGGGGTGGGCGTGGGAGACGTTGAGGGGTCCGGCAGGGCCACTAGGATAAATATGAACCACAGTGCCGTAAGGGCAAGACCAAGAGCCAGGACTGGGACCCGTCAGGGCACAGGAGGTGCTGGCAGGGGGTGAAATAGGTGCAGGGCGGGCGGGAAGGGGCACAGGAGGCACCCAGGGTGCAAATGCTTCACTCTCAAGGCGGGGCAAGTACAGGGTCAGCCCTGAGAGCATCTCCAGGCGCCCAGCCCGCCACACCCGAGTCCCAGACCTGCTAACACCCGTCTCAGGACAATGAGGAATGATGAGCCCTTTTGTGCTGCCCCCTCCCCTTCACGAGGTGGGAAGGAGGGTCTCAGTGGGCGGGGGCTGGGCTCTAATCCCGCTCGCCACAGGCACCCCTGTGCTCCCGGCTTGCTTGCTGATCTGGGCGCATAGCACCGCAGCTGTTCTCAGCATCAAGGTGACTTTCCGCTGACTCTGGTACCCTCCAGCTGGGTGTGGGTCATCCCAGTTCCTGTGGCTGAGACACCGAGGGCCGCAGTGGCAGTGTTTTCCACAGGGGTGGAGGGCAGTGGATGCCACTCTGGAGACTTCCAGGAAGGCTGCGGCATGAGTTCAGTTTTCTGCTCCTTGGCTCACTGGCTGTGTGACCTCGAGTAAGTGTGTTAACCTCTCTGAGTTCAGCTTGCTTTTCTGTAAAGAAATGATGGTGGCCCCCTTGCAGGTGATGGCAAAGAGTGGAGAATTTGATACATACAAGGCAGCGGTGAGTTTGCCCCAGGGGGCATTTGGCAATGTCTGGGGCTATTTCTGGTGTCAGACCTGGGGTGAGGGTGGGGATGGGTAGGGGAGAGGCTTGTGAACATCCCCCAGTCCGCAGGACGGCCCCACTAGAGGGACTCACTGGGCTGCAGATGCCAAAGTGGGGGGTCTGGGAAACGTCGGTGAACAGCACACATCTGGGTGTCACCTGTGATGGGCAGAAGTGATCGTAACCTCCCCCTCCAGCGAAGAGCCCAGGGTGACGGGACATGCCCGGCCCAAAGGGAAGGAGTCCTTCCCACCTGTCCCTCCCGGCATCTGGCAGTGAGGACCACGCTTTCCAAGAGCTCTCTTTCCTGAGTTTGACTGACCTCCCTGGTGTCTACATGGTGCCCAACACCTAGGGAAACAGGAGACGAGCCCCAGGTGGGCTCCCACAGAGCTTCCTTTTCAGGGGATGGTGCAGATCCGGGACACGCACGCCTGATGGGTTCCAGGGGACATGCACACTGGGAGCAGGGAGGACAGGACTCCGCCTGGGGATCCTTACCAGGGGAGAGGGGGAGTAGACTCAGAGCATCTCGGGGACAAGGAGAGCCCAGTGCCAAGGCCTGCACTGGCCCGGTGAGGAGATGGGGGCCAACTCTCCTGTCAAGTGACCTGCAGGGACATTCTCGTTGGCCAGAAGCAGGCGTCACGATCTCCTGTAGGGTCAGTGGCCAGTGGCTGGGAAACCAGCAGGACACGTGGTGGGCATGGGGCAGTCGTTCTGCCGTGTCTGGACCAGGGGTGGCCAGGAAGGAAGCAGAGGGGGCAGGAGCCTGACACTGATGAGAGAGGAGACGATCAGGGATGTTGGTCAGCTCTGGTGCTGAAGTGAAGACAGTGGTCCAGCCCCTCGTTAGAAGGCCGATGGCCGCGGTCAGCCCCACACTCACGACTGACCGCTTCCAGGCCTGTGGGGCCACCACTTACGTGGACAGCTGGCTCCGAAGCGGCTGAATCCCTGTCCCCACAGCAAAGGGACGCTCCCTGTCGCCATCCCCTCCAGTGCCTCGGCGTGTCCTCAGACATACAGGCTCTCAGCACACATGTGGCAAAAGCGTCCTAAATGGAGAAATTCACGTAACGAGGCTCTCAGCACCGTCTCCACTCTGGGATTCTGTGTCCGGTATCTTCTCTTTAAGTTCAGGGGAGTGTAAATATATAATCCATATTTCCATGAAATGTGTGCAAGTGTGAGTACAGGCAGAGGGAGACAGACAGATGACAGACAGGAGATAGATGATTAGACAGGTGTCACGTTTGTCCCCAGGCCTCCATACACAAATACTAGGTTTAAGGCCAGATCATTTCACCACGTCACATGGTCCCGTTGAATCCTTCGGTACACACGTACGCAGTCTTTGATTGCCTCTCACTCATAGTTTGCCACGGTCTGCGAATTCCGGCATCGCTCTCAGATCCACAGAGAGCTCTGGGGACACAGCGGAAAGATGGCTTTTGTAAAACCCCGGTTTTGCGGTCACCCAAGTGGTTGCAGCCTCCCCGCTAGGTGGCGCTGTGTGCAACCCGGCTTCCCGCCGCCCGTGGGGCTCGCAGGTGCAGCGGTGCCTGGCGGGGGGGTGGGGGTAGGGGGCTGGGAGGTTCAGGCTCTTGAGTGGGACCCGCAGTGAGACCTGGTCCTTCTCCGGCCAGGCCAGCAAGGAGGGCAGGGAATGCCCTCAGAGGAGGAGAAGATGCCCCAGGCAGGGGGCTGCCGGGGATCTGAAGAGAGGCAGGAATTTTCTTGCAGGAGCAGCGAAGGGCAAATAAAGTGCTGAGACTGTGCAGCATGAATCAAAAAAGCCTTTGGTTTTCTCTCTGGGAAGGAAGAAGGAAATAGAACAGTCCACCTTTCAGAAAGCTCCGGCGTGTGGGAATGAAGCATTCTTCCCGCTGGCGTCACGGAACAATGCTGCCGTTTCCAGCATCCTCAAGAGGCTGTGAGGGCTAAGCGGGATCAGAGGCCCAAGACTGTTTTCTCATTTGGTTCCCCTTTGTACGTAGCGTCCCCTGCATCGGTCGAGCCCCGGCCAGTGACCCGCGCGCAGCCCAGCGAGGCGTGTCTCCCCAGGTTCAACCCGGGTGCAGCAGCCGGTGGCTCTCGAGGCTCCCAGAGCGGCCGATGCAGGAGCGAGAGAGGCCCCTGGAAACCACCCCACCCACTTACAAGCGGAATGACTCTCCTTGACGGCTAGAAATATTCTGCAACAAGCCTACTCTCTACATGATCATGGATTGTATCCTGTGCCGTCCTCATGAATGCTACATTTTGCCTTTTGTGGCGTGTGGCCCCTTCCTTTTTGATTCCAACCATGGCTTATGCACTTGAGTACTGGCAAGGGGCAAGCTCCTCTCCGTGCGGGACCGTATTTAACCCTTACAGCCATGTGTGGAGTGGACGTGCTGAGGCTCCCACTTTGCAGGAGTAGCCTGGGGCTGGGGGAGGAAATGTGGGCGGGCAGCCCGAGCTCCCTGGGGCTGCTGTAGCAAATTAGAACCACTTAGTGGCTTAAACAATATGAATGTATCACCTCACAGTTCTGGAGGTCCCAAGTCTGCACCGAGTCTCGCTGGGCTCCCCAGGGCTGTGTTCTTTTTGGAGACTCCGGGGGAGTCGTGCCTTTTCCAGCGCCTGGAGGTGCCCGCGCTGCTCTATTCATGCCCCTTCCCCCGCCCTCGAAGCCGGCAACAGCGGGTCAAGTCTTCTCCGGTCCATGTCTTTGACAAGCCGCCCATCTCTGTGTGCCTTTCTCTGACCATAGCTGGGAAAGGCTCTCTGCTTTTAAGGACTCACATGATTGACACCTCCCCTCTCCCGCTCTCAAGGTTCATCAGCATAATCACAGCAGTGGAGTCCTTTTTTGCCACGACAGTTGGCATGTTCTGGGGTTTAGAGCACTAGGAAGTAGTTGCACTGAGGACATCATCCTGCTGGCTGCGAGAGCCCGCCCGTGGCTGTCCCGTGTTATCAGCACATGCCTTATACTGTTGTTCCCCACAACAATTTCACTTCCTTCCCACGTTGCCCGACGTGCCCCTCACCCCCTCCCACTGGCTTTTAAGTGTCTTCCGATTTCTAGCTACAAGAGAAGTTGCCTCCATTTCAAATGCTCCCCACACTGTATATATCACATCCGTCCTCCCGTCCAAAGTCTCTTGCTGTCCTCGCTTGGTTTCGGTGAGCCGCCAACCTCTACCGAAAATTGAAATCCAGAGCTGGAAGGTGAGCGGGACTTCCCAGGGTCATCAGCTCCCAAAAGGCCCCCACGGGGCCACCGACTCGCTCACCGATGTGACCCAGACGGCAGGTCACGTGTGGTGGAGCCGGTCCGCGTGGCTACTTGGAGCAGGAAGCTCGTCACAATATTAACTCCCTTTAAGGCAATTCCTGCTCCGTCGGGGTATGTGTGAGATTTTTAAACAGAAACTGCTGCGCACTCTGAGCAGTGAGCAGCACAGCCCGCGAGTGGCGGGCAGGGGCCCACGACAACGTGAAAATGAACCCACCCCGGCTGAGACCCGGTAAGACCCTCGGAAGCCGGACTGTAAAATGCAGACGGCAGGCAGTCCCTGCTCTGAATCCTTCGCTAGCGACGCAGATCCCTGGGCCTCTCCCATGGGGGCGTTGCGTCCGGTGGGCCAGCACCCAGGCAGTTCAGTGGAACGGGGAGGCCCACCAGGCGGCCTTCACCTCCATGTCGGGTCCACGCACAGCACCTTCAGCCCGCCAGCAGTGATGCTGAATTCCACATGTGGCTGCTCTGTGCCCGGTCCCGCTGGGGGTACACTGGGCTCTGGGAGCAGGAAGGGCTGAGCCTGTAGAGAGAGAGAGGTAGAGGAGATGCAGAGAAGGACCCTCTCTCTTTCATACTCTCACATGCACATAGTAACGAATCCTCTCTCCCCTGCACACAGACGCTCGCACACGTGCACAGACACAAGCCGACACACAGACACACTGTCCTTAATGAGTTGTTTTAGCTCTAATAGTGTAACATTTTTCAGGAAATAAAGGGTAAAAGGTATACCTTGCAAGAATGGAAGTGATTCAGCTGACTAACTGTTTCGCATATTTGCCAGCACTTCTTCGTCGCTAGACCTTGTGTCAGGATGAGGGACGTGTTGGTAATCAGAAAGGACACGTGTTCACCTCCTGCCACCTTGTCAGCTCATTAACTTAATTAACCTGTCCAGCCAGCCTGCGATGTGGGGGTCTGTCTGCGCTCAGACAGCAGGTGTGTGAAGAAGACCAGAACCCAGGTCAGCCAGATCCACTTCTCGTCTTCCCCAAAGCTCATCGCCAGGCATGTGAAGGACCTCACATCCTACCCTGACCTTCGCTGTACCCAAATCAGAGGCCATGACTTCCAAAATTAAACAAGGTGACTCAACAACTTTAAGGGACAAAGGAGCCTGGGTAGGAATGGCCACAGCCCTGGGAAATTGGATGGATGCTCTGGGATGTGTCTGCCCTCCTGGGATCGGCTCTCCCAGGGTCCGGCACGGGGCTTGGCTCTGGCACACATTCTGTAAATAATGATCGAGTGAATGAGATTTGTGGTTTACCGGTGATGGAGACATTCAAACTGGGACTCTGGGAAGGGACACTGTGCTGCTCTGGTTTCTCTCCGCCTTTCACGCCCACCTCTTCCACGCCCGGAAGGGAGGAGAGTGTAACAGGAGCAGCGGCCGGCAGCTGCTGGTCCCTGGGCTTGGGGCCTGCAGACATGGACCATCCCATCCCAATGCAGTCCCAGTGAGTATTATCATCCCATTTAGAGGGGAGAAAAATGAGGCCCAGAGGAATTAAGTGACCTGTCCCAGGATGCACAGCTTTAAGTGGTAAAGCTGGGCTGGTCCGTCGCCGAGAGCCAATCCCGCCTCTCAACTACATGCCTCTGTGCTCGCATTGTATGCATAATCCAGTTTTTAGACCAGCACTGTCCCGTTGAAATGTAATGAAAGCCACGAGTGAGATTTTTTTTTTAAAGATTTTATTTATTTATTTATGTGAGAGAGAGCACATGCGAGAGAATACGGGTGGGGATGGAGGGGCAGAAGGAGAGGGGGAAGCAGACCTGCTGCAAAGCAGGGAGTCCGGTGTGGGGCTCAGTCCCAGGACCCCGGGATCAAGACCTGAGCTGAACGCAGACGCCCCGCTGACTGAGCCCCCCAGCCCTCCCCGCACCCCGCCGAGCCCTGTGAGATCGAAAATCTCTTAGCAGACACGTGAAGAAACAACAGGGGAGATTAACTTTGCACGTACACAGCCTTACCATGGCAGCACGTCATCTACACAAATACCACCAAGTCGGCATCTCCTGGGCCTTTCCTCCCATCAAGGCTTTGACGTGGCGCGTCCCGCACCCTCCCAGCCCAGCTGGGTTCAGCCCAGCCACGTTCCCGGAGCCAGCTCCCTGCGCCCCGAGTCCCTGCGCAGGACGGGCTGAAGTACCTTCCTGATGTGCACGGGTGCCGAAGCAGGCCGCTCTTTCCCCGCAAGGCTCCATCGAGGCCACGGAGGCGCCCTGAAGGGGGTCTGGCACCCGCAGCGTAGTGAGCAAGGGCTTTGTTACTGTCGCACTTTCCAAAATATCAGGCCACCAGGCCACCAGCCGTAGACAAAAGCCCACGGTCTCCAAGCCCTGAGTGGAGGGACTTGTAACCCCAGATCGTCTCCGCCCGTGTCTGACCTGCACCTCTGGCTTTTTCTCCTGGCACCACACAGGGGCTCCTTGGGAAACTAGCCTTCGCTCACTCCCACATGCTGTGGGGCTGAGGACCCCCTGAGCCCAGGCCAGCCGGCTGACCACAAGGGCACTGTCTGCGACACTCTCAGGGCTTCCGGGACAAGGGAGCACGGGCCCTGCCTCTGCAGAGTCGTGGGCAGTGCGCCTGGTCGGTTTTCCGGGCCCTAGCTTAGGAAGTCCGAGTGTGTCACCCACATAACTCCGGCAAGATGCTCCTCTTAAGAAAATATGGGTGAGTGAGAGTCCACCATATGGACAAGGCGCACTTGTTTATCCATACGAGGGCCGGGGCACAGTCACCGGCAACATGGGGCCCGCACCATGAAAACAGGATGCTGCGGGAGAACAGCCGGACTCAAAGGCCAGGCGCCGTGGCTTCCCTTGCTAGGAAATGGGCAGGACAGTCCACAGACATACAAGCACTGGTCGTGGCCAGGGTCTGGGCACTGGGGGCGGGGGATGGGCAGCAACCTCTTATGGGGTGCGGGGATTTCCCTCTGGTGACCAGTACCTCCTGGGATTAGATGGAGGCAGTGTTGCAAAATAGCCTGATGTACTGAATGTATTTTTTAAAAAATGATTAGACCAGTAAATTAAAAAAATAAAATAGAAGATGCGGTGGGGATGACGGCTTTATGGTGACCAAAAATACTTTGGAAAAAATGAAGCCTGTCTTCTTCTGCATTTGAGAAGGTTGCATTCTTTCTCACCTTTCTAACCCATTATTTCCAACCCATAGCAAACCCCAGAGAAGCCAGCGGTTGGGGCCATCCTGGGTCCTTCCTCTGGTTTCTTTCTGCGGAGCTAGCCTTCCCTCGTGAGGAGCAGTGTGGGAAGTGGAACCAGTGCCTGCCCCTTCAGGGAGCAGAGCAGAGGAGGGCAGCTGCCTCCTTTCTCCATTCTGAGCAGGGCTGCTGGGGGGCCGGGCCGCCCCCCAGCACAGTCAACCCGCTCTCTAGGAACGCTGACCTTCATGCCTGTGGCTCGAGGGCAGGGGACACCATGGTGTCTCTTCATCCCTGCGGAGGGGAACTGTCCCCATGGCCTCCTTGTCTGAGCAACTCCTCCAGCCACGTCTGACTGGGAACTTTCTAGACCCCCAGACAGTGGTGTCCAATTTTGCTTCATGTTAAAGGCCCCTGGGGAGGTTAAAAAAAAAAAGCCAGATTCCCACAACCCCACACCCAAAAAGTATTGTTTAAATGAATTGTGTGATCTGGGCATTGGAATTTTCAAAAAAATTTCCAAGGTGATTCTGATACGTAGCCAGGGTTGAAATTGTGCCCCCCCCCACTTTTTCTTTAATGTAGTTGGAATCATCGTCTGTTGACTCGTGAATGAAGACCCTATAGCAGTGTGCCCAGGAACACACATTGGGAACCAGTGTCGTAGGTAAATGAGAGTGATGAATGTTGACTTACTCATGCCCGTGAGTCACAGGGAGTGGCCTCTCGCCCTTGTGCAGAGCCCCCTGCTTGCCTCGCGAGGTCTCTGGGAGCCCATGGGACAGGCCACGGTGTCTACCCTGTGCCCTTTAACTGCCTTTAAGAGCAGAGGCGGCTTTAGCCGAACAAATATGTCAGAGCAGCCAACGCGGCGTGTGCAGGGACTGGCCAGAGAGCTCACGTCTCCACGGGCTCCAGTCCCCATGGTGAGCATATGGACTGGCCTCTGGGCTCTCGGGGAGGACAGGCAAGCCTGTCCTGTGAGTTGGACCGCATAAGCCTGGCTGACACCGGAGATCCTGTAGCTGGGGCTGGGGACTGAGACTCGTTTTCCAGGGAAGCCCGATCAGCCAGCATCCTAAACCACACTTGTCAAGGGGACGGTTCTTAGTACGAGGATCAAAATGCTGAAACTGGCAAGTCAATCTATAAATCATGTTTTCCTCATTTAACAATGCCACTCAATCTGGATTACCGTCTGGGAGTTCTGAGCCATCAGGAGAGGTCTGTGAGTGCTGAAGGGAAGTCGGAAAATGTGAGTCTCCAATGGTCTTTCTCAGGCCCAAACGGCTAGGCTGTGAGGCTCTTTCTACACCGGATCTGAGACTGAGCCATGAGAACCAGCGCTCCCACGAGGAGTCTGGCCGGCACATCCCGGGACGTCCTTCCTCAGCACAACATCTGTCTAGGTGTGGTTTTGTTAACTCCAGAAAGTTCAAGGGTATTTTCCATTATGAGCTCCATTTTTAATTGATGGCTATAATTAGTCCCTTATCAATTCTGCATGTATAATAAAAAAGTGCCAAGAACGGGCCACCCCAGGGCATACGTTTCAGCTGAGGGATGATGTCTGACGTAAATTGGCAGGTACAGTAACCAAAGAGATAGATACGAGACATGCAGACTAAAGGTCTTTTTAAAAACCGGCAGGATGATGGATGAGTGAGCATGGCTTTTCATGGGAGGATTATATTTCTAGATCCTCGAGGCTGGGAGGTTCTTTCCATTCCAAGGCCATGGCTACTGGAGTGTCATGGGCACGCTCACAGATGTTCCTTCAACTCCACACCATCCAAGACAGGGACCACCAACGAGACGAGGGTATTTACTTTAAACTTATTAAAACGAACGACACTGAAATATTTGGTTGGCCCGTTGCATGAGCCACATGAACAGTGCCCAGTGGCCCCACCGGAGGATATGGCATTGGACAGAGCAGGTACAGAACATTGCCAGCAGCCCAGAAAACTATACCGGACAGTGATCGCTAACCCCCCAGTCATGCCCTTTTACCTTCTCTTTGAATCTTTGCACTTTTGTGTTGCACAGGTGAAAGAAAATGGGTAATTGTCAGTGCTGGTTACCGCGGTTGCCTTTTGTTATGGAATGCGCACGGGTAGATCCATACTCCAGACCTGGCCGAGGACTCCCAGTAAGTTGCATGCTGTGGGTCCCTGGGTAATTAGGGGGTCGATACTGCCTGGGAACCGAAGGTGCCTCTCAGCTTTTTCATGAATAACCCTTCACAACCACGAGCCTGGCAAAGTGACAGTGACCTCGTGATGGCTTTTCTGTTCCTAGAGATTGATTTTTGGTATAAATTCAAGGTCTCTTTGGTAAGACCCATTAACAGGGATAATGCAAGAAATGTAAGAAGCAAACTACAAGTCATGAGAGATGCTTCCCGTACAGAAGACTGATCTTCTGGTCACCTCCAAGGGACGCCAGCTTACTGCAGTCGGGGACTCTAGGCACTGCGGGACAGTGGGCAGGATGTGGCTCTGGGTTCACATCCTGCTCTTCAGGGTTCTCAGTAAGAAGGGTTCTGAGCCTGCATTTAACTGGCTAAGGACCCATTTCCTCAGCTCTAAAGTCAAGCAAAACCTTCCTCAAAATCAAGCCCAGGGGAGGAGAGAGAGCTGGTCTGTGGAAGGGTCCTGGAATGCACTCTGCACCCAGAGTGTTGGCCTCTGCTCCCCACTCTCTTTCTCTGACTCTGACCTCCCCTCTGCCTCCTCCTTCCACTTCCAAGATCATTGTGAGGACACTAGGGTCACCCAGAAAATCCAGCACAAGGGCAAGCTCTTTATCTTAGGGTCCGGAGATTTGCCAGCTCTATTCCATCTGTAATCTTTATTTTCCAGTGCTGTGCAGTCTTCCACGTTCACGGCTTGGCATCAGGACGTGGGTCACTTCTGCAGAGCACCACTGAGAACAGCACAGCAAAGACACACAAAGATCTCAGTATTTCCCTTTACAGGACGGCGGCTTTCATCGTTAAATGGAGAGTTCTGACGTAGAAAGGCAGAAACGTTTAGGTCCTTTCTGGTGTTCTGCTATGTCGGGCCAACTGGTAAAGCTCCAGAGTCTCGTTTCTTTCATCTTCTTTCCTCAACAGGGCACCAAGGTAATGCCTCTCCCCGAGTTCACGTTCCTCCCACAGGCTCAAAGGAGAAAGACCCAAGGACAGCAGTCATGGATTTCTCCTCTTTCTACTTTACTTGGGTTATGAATTGTCTCTCCGAAGGAATCTTCCAGACCCGTTCCCTTTTGACTTTGCACCCCTTTCATGGCACTCTCTATGTGGCTCTTCGTTTATTCATTAATCCTTTGCACAGAGCCTTCTGCAACAATTACATCATGGCCGATGACGAACCACATGTGTTTAATATCCTCGTTTTCCAGTATGATAATTAAGGAGATGATTTAATGAGGCTGAAGTCAATGTTACTTAACATTGCATTACTTACCATAACATTACAGCATTATTTAATAAAACAAATTTTAAAACGATGCTGGGGAATTAGGTGCCTAACTCTCATTATTGTTAATGGTTGTTGCATCCCTAATCCCCTGCGCGGTGTGCTAACATCTTGGCGTCAGCTCCTCCTCCTATGGAAATGAGCTGATGAGCGTCTGCACAGAGCACACTGGCCCCAGGTGTAAATAACCACAGTGATGTTTCTTGGTGTATATGCAGAAGTGAGCTCTGACCCCACTAGAGGTGGAGCCCGCCTATGGATTCAGTTCAACAGTCAGTGCCATGTAAGGGTCACTACCAAGGAAATGAGGTAAACATCTAATTAGTTTTTATTGACTTTCACACTCGGAATATAAATCTTGGGAATAGGTAGGAGTCACTGGCTTCGTACTGGCATTTATGCATTTTAACAAGATGGTTTATTCATTGGGTAGGCAGCTGGAGAATGGGCAGATCCAAGGGTGGTGCCAGAGGGTAGCAGGAGTGCAGGGGAAACATGGCAGGATTCTCTCTGACTGACCACGTGGCTGTGTGCCCTGCTCTCGGAGGGGAGAACTGAGAAACCTGAAGGGTCGGCTCTTTGGGAATCTGACATTTGGAAGGAGTGCATCTGAGCAACATAGGATGCCCATGGTAGGTTGGGGATTTGACCACTAAAGTCAGCCTCGTGAGAGCAGGAGTGCACTCTTACTTTGTCCCTGAGGGGTCTCTGTGCTTGTCATAGTGCCAGAATATAGCAAGTGCTCAAGAAATAACTGTCAGATTTCTGTCCAGGACAGATTTCAAAAGACTGAAATTTAAATGTGAAGGTAGGTGTTCGAGACCTTTGTTGGCAAGCAGCAGAGATCCGACTAAACCTGGGTTGAATGAAAAACAAAATGCATTGACTCATATGCAGGTGTGAAGTCCAGGGCCATTAGACTTTGGGCATGGCGATCCAGGTGCTCAAATTATTTTTCAGGATTCACTTTCTCTCTCTCTTTTTTTCTTTCCTTTATGATGGTTTACCAAGTTGGAGTCCACCCGGAAGAGAGTGCTCTTCCGTAGTAATTAATTTCCAGCCAAAATCCTGTGATCGTGTCTCATGGGTCTGTCTTAGGTATGTGCAAGGAGCTAATATGGCCAAGGGGATGGGCTCTGTAGATTCTCCCTGCCTGGGTTTGGGACCAGTCTTACCCAAGCACATGGACTCCAGATTGGACAGATACCCTGATGATAAGCTCAGGAAAGCAGGGTAAGTCCCCTTCTTCTGTGGGAAGGACCCCCTATTCTACCAGTAAAGCCATGATGGGCAAAATAGAAGTCAGAAAGTAAAATTTGGTTCAAGTTTCACCACCTGATATTGTGAGTTTTGTTAAATATCTTAATTTCAATGCTGCTATTTGACATTTGCTTTGCCTACCTCAGTGGACTCTTATGAGTAGTAAGCAGGATATTATAGTCCAAGACAGCATTTTTCACTGCAGAGCAAATTTAGGCAAAATGCACTGTGTTCTCCTGTTGCCCCATAAACACAAAGCACTCAATTAACTTTGGATTTCAGATAAATAATGAATAATTTTCTAATATGTTTCCTATAATATTGGTGACATAATAATACTAAAAAATTATTTATTACACAAGACATACATATACCAAAAAGTCATTTGATTATCTGACATTCAAAATAACTAGTCTTTTTACTTTTTCCTTCTTTCCTCCATCCCTCTCTCCTTCCCTTCCTGCCTTCTATCCTCCCTCCTTCCCTTCCTTCCTTCCCTCCTTCCTTTCTTCCTTTCTAAACCTGACAACCTTCCTATAATCACTACATAAGGCCAACACATTTTACTCTTACACACATTGATCTTTGTCTTCTCTCCTTTCTAGTGTCCAGGCAGGGGGTAGTCACTACACGTAGAAGCTGTCTGCAGGGCTGACCCGCATGGGCCAGGGAATCCACAAAATGTTACTCTGAAATGGAGCGGAGAGAGGGACTGCTACAGAATATAGGCCCAAAGGATGAGTCATTTTCCAAATGGAAAGGTCAAGGGACATCCATTAAATGCATTCGGTCATGAAGGGAATGAAGAGGAAGGAGAAAAAAGAGTTTGTTTTCAAAATCCCTATCCCCAAATTCAGGAGGTGTTTTTGTGCCGTCTCAGAAAATTGTCTTAGACTAAATGAGGGAAGAATGAGGGTATGCATTTGGAACTAGGCATGTGGAAGTCATTTCTCACGGGCCCCAAACACACATATGTTCTTGAAGAATTCCAATTCACTACTGTGTTTAGGAGCACGCACTGAGTGCTTCACGGGTGTCCCTGCGTGGCTGGACCTGGGGATGCAGGTGCTTACTGGCCTCCTGGGGACGCTGATAAGTTCCAGGCAAGTAAGGAAGGTGAAAAACACCAGGGATGTGAACAAAGTGCTGATTCTGCCCGAGATGGTTGGGGACTGTGATTACATCTACGTCTATTTCCATACCTGTCTACCTCGACCCCATACAGACACCTGCACCTGCATCCACACCTGCTCCTGCACCTACACGGGCCCGCACACCTGCCCACCCGCCTGCACGTACACTGGCACCTGCTGCCACACCTGCTCGCGCCTAATTTACACGGACACCCACACCCACAGAAACCGACTCCACGTCCACATCTACAACTACTCCCTCTTCTATACTTCAGTCTACAGTCACACCTACACCGCACCTACACATCCTCCTCCACCCCCATCTCCATCATCGAGATGCACATAAAAGATATCAAAGCACAGAGACCCTACAGAGCTGACTTTTTCCGATGAGCACATGTTTGCCTCCGTATCCGTATCCAGATGCAGAACGTGAGCCGCGCCCAGGTTGAAGCCTGGTGAAAACCGGCCAGTGAAGAAGAATAGGAAGGGGTATGTTGGTGGAGGAAGAAAGGAACCTTAAGGCAGTTATGTAACTTGATGAAGACCTTGCAGCTAATTCCAAGGGCAGTTGGAGGCTAATTCCCGGGGCGCTGTGCTTCCTGCTGTGCTGTAGTAGTCAGCCGGGATTAGGGCTGGCTGCTAAGAAGAGAACTACCCCCCCACCCGGAAGCAGCGGTTCAGAAAAAGATCAAGGTTGGTGTCTCCCAGGTAGAATCTTGGAGGGAGGACTCCAGGGTACAGTAGGAGATGGTCCCATAGGGTCATCTGGGGTTCTGGCTCCCATCTTTCTGCCCATCACCCCGGCGCGGGGTCATGCTCCAGGATGGTGCTGGAGACTGGAGGAGAAGGAAGGTGCTCGGGGTGCAGGCTTTCATCAAAGCCCCACGTCACACTTTGCTAGACTCAGGAGAGAGAATGCAGTCTGGTGGCTGGGGGCTCTGTGCGCTGGTAAGGATGGGGTTTTTCCTAGGAAGGAGGAGGGGACTTGCTGAAGAACGCATGTCACACAGGCCACCTCCTCCACTTTGGGGAGTCATTCTGGCATAGGAAGTCAGGCAAGGGGGAAGAGTTGGAGTTGCAGGACCGTCAGCCCAGCGAGAGTTGATGTTTACACAGCAGTGGGGGCGGAGGGGAGAATGCAGTGTGCGAGGCCTCTCTGGGGTCAGTTTGGTGGAATTTGGTGGCTGGAGAAATTGGGTGACTGAGAAAGAAGGTGGCATGCTTGAGTCTGGGAGACAGGTGGTGCTGCCATCTTTAAGTGGGAGTGAAGTGAGTGGGTTTGAAATGCCCACAGGACACTGGGGTGGCGGCAGGGCCTGTGATTGTGAATGGTGGACCGGAGCGCGGGAGGCAGGCTAGCATGGGGGTCAGTGGCGCGGAACTGACAGAGGACGAATGATCACCGGAGCCTGGGGAGTGAGCGAAGTCATCCCCGCAGACACTGGAAGAGAATCGTGTTGGCATCACGGCAAGGACCAACATCAGAGAGATGCATTCAAGGTAAGCTCAGAGGCAGGAGCAGAGCCGGGGGGAACGTGGCCAGAAGTCAAGGGAGCAGACGGTTTCAGAGAGTATGGGCAGGCTGTTGGCTTCCAGAACACGTCCCACCAAACAGGACCAGCCTCACGGGGGGACCCTGTGGACTGGAGGGCTGGGCCAGAAGGAGGAGACGGGAACATCCTCTTGTGCCCACACTAAGCATCATTGCTGGAGATGGAGCAAAAGAGGCCCCGTGGCTTGAGGGCTCCCACTGGCCAGCCCCAGGGAAACCTCAGCATCAAAATAGAAATGCTAGGAATGGGTTTCAGCACATCCAATAAGAGAAAAAATAAGAACCTATGAATCCACGCTCATATAAATGCAGGAGTGAATGGATGTTTTCCAAGTTAGGGGACACGAGAAAGCTCTTCTTTACAGAGAAATGTCACTAACTAAATGTAGAGGCATGAAATAGGGAATCATCCCTTTATAGTCACTGTGACAATGACTGATTCAGGCGAGAATCATCACCAGCTGCTGAAAGCACGGAACAGAGGGCTGTGGGTGAAGTGTCCACTTTGTCTCCAAGTCTAGGATCCCAAAGTGCTTATTTATCTCCGTGGGCAAATGATAACTTCCCAGGAGGGAAACTGACAGACACATCTTAACCAAATCTCAAACTCGATACGGAGAGTGACGGGAAGAGGTGTCTCCATGCGCCCCCGGTGTGGTGTACTAGGAAGGCAACATTTCCTGGGAGCTGCTCTGACCAGAGGTGACTATCCTGAGCCCAGCCATGGAGGAATGATCAGACACATACGTTCAAGGGATATTCTCTGCCGAATGACTGCCCTGGACTCATCAAAAAGATCAGTGCCATGAAAGACAAAAATAAAAATAAAGTCAGGGGAACCATTCCAGATGAAAAAGGGATAAAGGGGACTTTGCAACGAAAGGCAATCTGTGGTCCTTAATTGATTCTGGATTTTTTTTCTGGATTAAAAAAGAAAACAATTGTAAATGTGTTATTGGGACAACTGGAGAAATATGGAGCCAAACGGTATTTTAGATAATAAAATTAGAGCAATGTTGCTCTTCCCGTGTATGAGACCAATACTGTGTTTATGCAGCAGAATGTTGCTGTTTTAGGAGACACATGAGGATACATTTAGTAACTCAGTGTCCCGGTGGTTGTCTCATTCAAACATGTCAAAAAGACAGCGTGGACCGAAAATGTGTGGAAATACGTGGACCGCCTGTACACGCTCCCTGTACTGGTTTTGCAACTATTTGTTTTTCAAAATAAAAAGTCGGGGGAAAAAGAAGGGGCAAGTGTGCCCGCTATGAGACAATGCCAGTTGTTTCTGAGTCTGCCCATCTCTGTATCTGTAAACACACACACACACACACACACACACACACACACACACATAGCCATTCTGATACTTTGACCCCATTCTGCAGAGATGAGAGAACACTCATAAAATTGCATGCTTAAAGAGTTTTTGCATCAGAAACAACAAAAAATTCAGAACCTGACTCTCCGTCCATTAATGATTAAAAAGTAGGACATTTATAATATGGAATTTTATGCAACTATTAAAAAGAATGGCTTCTGGCAGAGCGGTGGGACAGACATGACGAACACCCCCACTGACACAAAACAAAAATGCCGGATTAAAAAAAAACCCTTTAAAATGCATGATGTGCTGGCAAGAGAGTAAATTATACTTGGAGGCCAGCAATTGATTATTATCGGGAAGCCAGAGAGGTGATAAGAGCAGGGAAGCTGCTTCTCCCTTGAGGGCATCTGACAGTCAAGAGTCTGAGCTCAGTCTTCAGAGCCTGCAGGCGCAGGGAGACTAAGCGAAGCTCATGATCTGTCCAAGGGCCAAGTCGGCCAGGGGTTCCTCCCCCTTAAAGCAGGTCCCCCAAGGGGCTACTACCCAATACTAGGGGAAGTGGAAGCAAATCCAGCCTCCAGGGCTGCATGGACATTGTCCTCTCAGACCTTGATGCAGATTTGAGTGGAACATCTACCCTGAAATTGATAACCCGAGAATTCAGAGTTGTGGCCTGAATTTGCATAACGACCTAGTCCGCAAAACCCGAAACAGAGTTTAAAGCAGTCCTTGTCCATGATGTTCTTGGAAACCAGCAGAAGCAAAGGGAACTAATCTCACCATCAGCAGAGCTCATAGGGAATTTCCATAGTTGAAGCTCCAAGTAAATAGGGGTTAATTCAAAAGTTGTAAATGCACAGGGACACATATGTACTAAGGCTGGAATTTTCCAGAACTGATGAAAGACTCTAGTTTGCAGATTTGGGAAGTGCAATTAATCTTAAGCAGAATATAAATAAATAAACAAATACACAAATAAATAACCTGCCTGCCCTAAACAAACTCACACATCTAGACATGTCTTGGTGAAACTGCAAGAAGCTAAAAATGAGACACAGGCTTCAACCAGCCAAAAGGAGAAGAGGGGTAGCTCACCGGCTATGACAACTGGTCAGTTAATTGGCTTATCCACAGTGACGGTACCTAGTCTTCTCCACAATTTCCTACAATCTACAAAAGGAAGGGCCTCTCACATTTATCTCTTAAGAAAAAAAGATTTATTTATTTTAGAGAGAGAGAGAGAGAGAGAGCATGGGGAAGGGGCAGAGGGAGAGAGAAAGAGAGAATCTCAAGCACACTCCCCACTGAGCGTGGAGCCTGACACAGGGTTCGATCTCACAACCCTGAGATCATGACCTGAATGGACACCAGGAGCTGGACACTCAACCAGCTGAGCCACCCTGGTGCCCCTCAGGTCTATTTCCTTAATCAACATCGAATGGGTCGTTGCACAGGGTTGGAGTTACACGTGTAATTTCTTTTTTCTTGCAGGACAACCCAGCTGTTCACCACCATTAATTGAGAACTGCATCTCCCTCCCTCTTCTGCTCCGCCACGCCAGCGTGGTCACAGAGGATGTTTCCGTGGACATCTGGCTCTGGGTCTCTCCCGTTCCACACGGTTACTGGGTGATTCTTGGAACCCTTAATTATTGTAGGAAATATTCTTCCTCCTCACTTCTTCCCCAGGCATCAGTTTTTGCTCTTTTTTAGGACTGCTTAGATGGTAAAGGATCTTGTCATGTTACACACACACTTTTGCTATATTGGGGTACCGATTGGAATTGCTACAATTGGCCTGAATCTATACATTGATCTGGAGAGAATTGATGTGTTTTAAAACAGTGACTCTTCAGACCCATTAATATCCTATGTCTTCTTATTTACTTGAGTTTTCTTTGTGCATCAGTAAAATTTAATAATTTTATCTCACCTAGGTGTTGCAGAGCCCTTGTTACATTATTCCTGGGTTTTAGCATTTGGGTGCCTTTGTAATTAATGTGCTTTTGATTTTCATTTCTGTTTGCTGCTGGTGTAGTGATATGAAATTAATTTTGTAGAGGTGCACTTTTTCCTGGATCTCTTAATAAACTGGCTTATTATTTCAAATAATTTATCTGAAAATTCTATTCACAATTATTGATAGTTTTGTTTGTTTTCAAACCTTTCATATATATAATCTCTTCTCATGCTAATTCTTTCTGCTATATGATAGTTTCCTATTTTATTTATTTCATCAATTTCTGCTCTTATATGTGTTCTTTCTTCCTTCCTGCTGCTGAATTTTGCTTGAATCTGTAATCTTTTGATGAAGTGCATGATAGTTCATTTATTTTCAACCCGCCTTCTCTTCTAGCGTGACAATTTAAGGCTCAGATTTTCTCTAAATGTTGTTGTGTTGCATCTCATCGGTTTTGACATGTAGGATTCTTGTCACCGTTCAGTTTGAAAATGCTTTTTAATTTTTAGCATGATTTACTCTTCATCCCATCAGTGAATTATATGTTTTTTAAAATATGTAAGCATATGAAATTTTTAGTTATCTTTTGAAAATTACTGACTTCCATTTTTCATTACAGATAATTTGATTTGTATAGTGCCCATCCTTTGAAATACATTGACGATATGCCCTCAGCCTGTTTCAAGGTGAAGTGTGTCGACTGAGTTTATGGCTCAGTATGTGGTCACTTTGTCTAAATGTTCAGTGTCCTGGAAAAGACTATGTGTCTATGACCATTGAACGTGGTGTTCCCAGGGAGACACACGGGTGCCTGGGTGATGCGGTTTCCCCCGTGGGCTGGGACGTGGAAGGTGTTGGGCAACCCAACCATAACTAAACCCCTCAGACCAGCCTCAACGTGGGAGACGGTGTCTGCAACACATCAAACTGAAGGCTTAAGAATTCAAAATATACAAAAAACTCCCACAACAGGGTTTTCAATAAAATAAAGGCAATCTAATAAAAAGTGGACACCATAACTTGAAAAGACTTTACAAGAGAGGAATTCTGAGTGGCCAGTAGTAGAGGGCAAGTGTCGGGGGCTGTGAATTACAACCCGCCAGAGAAAAACTCCCGTGAGGACAAAGCCTCTGACAGCGAGCAGGGATGTGAGGACGTGGAATGACAGTAATCGGTGGAGGCAGCAGAAACTAGCTCTCAAGCTCTGGGAAGGTAGTTGGAATTATTTAGCGATTTGGGAGATGCACATCTCCTTTGACCCCAGAAGACCCCTCACAGATGTTTGTCCCAGAGAAGCTCTCCACCCATAGCCGTGGGAGGTATAGACGAGCATGTTCAGAGGTGTCCTGTGTAATGTGGGGGGAAAGGTGAGAAGCACCCCAATCCACTAAGAGTGGAATGGAGAATCAGCGTGCTGTACGCTCCTACAGTGGAGTATCTCAGGCATTTGAAAGGAAGACTTACAGCTGCAGGCAATCAAATAGATACTATAGGATCAAATAGATACAAATAGATACAATGTTCAGTGAAGTGACGCTATAGGAAAATAACATAGCGAGTCCTTGGTTTCTATAACGTTTGAAATGTGGAAAACTGAAAACAGGAGAATGATGAGAATATAGCTTAGAGATAGGAAGACTGATGGAAGTCAGCAGGAGCACAAGTTAGGGGTTACTTCTGAGGGGAAGGAGCTGGGGGAGAGGGTACTGGTAGGGGAACCTGGGAGAAAGGAGGTGGGTAAGGGTGGATTTTTTCCCCTTAAACTGTTGCTGGGATCTGGAGCTCTGGCTGTTTTGTGACTCTCCTTTTTTTAAAAAGATTTTATTTATTTATTTGACAGACAGAGATTACAAGTAGGCAAGAGAGGCAGGCAGGGAGAGAGGAGGAAGCAGGCTCTCCGAGGAGCAGAGAGCCCGATGCGGGGCTTGATCCCAGGACCCTGGGATCATGACCTGAGCAGAAAGCAGATGCTTTAACCCACTGAGCCACCCAGGCGCCCCATGTGACACAATATGCTCACATTATAAATATCATTTTGTAGATGCTTATAGACCATCTTTCCCAAACCCATTCTCTAATGGCACCCGGAAACTTCTTGTCAAAATGAAGATCTGATCAGAACACCACTGTGAAGGTTAATTTTATGTGTCAACTTAATGAGCCACAGGTGCCCAGATATTTGCTCAAACATTTTTTTCTGGGTTTTTCCGTGAGGATGATTTTGGAAGAGGCTAACATTTTAATTGGTAGAATAAAGGCGATTGCTCTCCGTAAGGTGGGTGGGCCTCATCTGATCAGTGGAAGGTCCATAAAGAACCAGTGACCCTCTCTCAAGCAGAGAGTGAGCCTCTCTCAAGTAAGAGAAAAATTCTCCAGCAGGTGGCCTCATCTGCCCCACTGCCTCTCCTGGGTCTCAGCCCACCTGCTTTTGTAATAAATCTCTTTCTATGTGTATATACACCCTATTGATTCTGTTTCTCTGGCAAATCCTAAAACAACCCCTTTAAATAAAATTTTCCTTTGGAATCACTTCATCTCTGGATAAACACCAGTCCTTGACATGTCACATGGGGGTTTAGGTAGACTCATCCGTCCCACCTCTTGCTGGGACCCGCCCTCTTCTCTACATTCCAACCTTGACAATTCCTAACACTTAGAGTTCACTTTCTGATCTTTCTGCTTAAAAAATATGTCCCCTGTCCCCAAGGTTCCATCATCAAGATTCACCTCCAGTGTGTCTCCTCTGTGAAACCTTCCTTACTTCTCCAGGCCATACAATGCATCTCGCATTCCCTGTGAGTTACACCATTAGATCATTTTTTTTTTTTTTTACTTCTGTAAAGACATGTGTATGATAATGTCTTTGGAGCCAGACAGATTGAGGCTTGAGTCTTAGACTTGCCTCTTCCAACTTAGTGAGTCAGAGAACCACTAGGAGCCTGAGCGAGCCAGGAAAGCATGGAGAAGACATCACTGTTCTCCCAGGCTTGAGCTGGGTTGCACATGTCAAAGGAGCACACCAGAAAGACTTACCCATACCGAATGCCGCTTTCTCCCAAGCAGCTGAAGGATTGAGTGAAATCCTTTATTACTTAGGGGCACTTCGGTGGCTCTGTCGATTAAGCATCCAAGTTTTGGTTTCAGTCCGGTGTTGATCTCAGGATCGTGAGATCGAGCCCTGTGCCAGGCTCCCTGCTCAGTGCGGAGTCTGCTAGAGATTCTCTTCCTTTCCCTCTCCTTCTAGCCTTCCCTCCCCTGTCTCAAATAAATAAATTAAAAAAAAAAGAAATCCATTGTTATGTAATATTCCCACACCTCTGGCACCAAAATTAGCCCCTGTGCTGCCTTCAGCTGCTTGCCCAAACCACTTGGAGTATTTCTAAAAAAAAAAAAAACCTGTGCCTTGAGTCCATTTCCAGGCATCCCGACTTCACGGGGGTGGGTGGCATCTGAGCATTGAGGTGTTTGCAGACTTCCGCGCTGGAGAGACCCTCTAAGTCCCCGCTAGTGCCTGTAATTTTGTGTACACACGTGATCATGATTGAAGCTAGGTCTGTTTACAAGAGGGCTTGCCACGCATTACCCATTTTACATCCATCCGGCAAGTGTTTCCTAAGTGTCTGTTGGAAACAGCTCCAAGTCCCACCAGGTGCCCAGCAGGGTGAGGGAATGAGCGCTCTCCAGCAAGAAATGAAGAGAGATGGCTCTTATGGATGTTTTGAAACCTGGATCACTCTCTCAGGTTGTACGGAAATGACTTCCCGTTCTCGCATCGCAGAAACAGACCAGAGTCCCTGCGCGTTCCTCCAGAATCTGGGATTTGTTGTTTGCTTTATTTGGCTACGGCTGGGGACTGTCATTTTGCGAACTCTTCTTATCATGCGTCCGGGCCCTGTGTGGGAGGACTCACATAGGCCACAGGTCCCCCTTTCTCCTTTGGAGGGATCTTGGCTAATGAATGCATGGCGGAAAATGTGCTACAGCTTCCTAGGGGGAAACGAGAGGTTTTACGAAGCTGGGAGTCTTGTGAGCGTGCTAGGGTTTTGTGCCAACAGTGCTTCTCAACTCAACTCCCCGGAGTGGCTTTCAGAAATCTCCTTGTACGTGGGCCCGTTCCTGGAGATTCTGATTTAGTTCTTTGGGGTAGTATTTTCAAAAGCTCCCAGGTCACTTTCAAATTGCCCACATCTCTACATAGTGTCTTGAACACATGAAATATAGTTAAATAACTAGATTAAAGTCTTTTTGTGTTAATTAATTAATTGCTTCTTATGTGTCTTCTTGTTGTTGAACTGAACCATGAGCTCAGTGAACCAGCCAACAGACACGAACTGATTCTTTCGCCCTTCTCCAAAACGTGATACTGCCTTGAAATCAACAGGCACTTGTGAAGGTTGCCTGTGGTTCTTGACCAAAAGGAAAAAAAAATGACATCAGAACGTACAGAAACATGGAGTCTCTTCCTAGCTTTTGAATTTCAAAATTCTAGGCACACAAAAGACTTGGGAATAGTTGGTAAATTTGGGTGGAAACCAAGGATGGACTCTGCTGTCCTCAGACAAGACTGGCATCCTTGGGTGGGGAGGTGAATAGTTGGGGGGGGCGGTTATTAGAGGGCATCATGGATGGACCCTGCTTCAACCGTGGATGAACCTAGCACCAGGAAAGGAAGCCAAGCCTGGAGAAGCTTATTGGGTCCCAGGATAGAAAGAAACGGTGTCTTTCTTCTGGGCTAGCATAGGAAGAATGCAGGCGTTCTGGGAGGAGAGGTCCACGGGGACCCTGCAGAGCCCTAGGCTGTGACTGGAACAAAAGGGCAGCCCATGGGAGGCGTGGCCGTTTGAAGGGGGTCACGTCCCTAGGTGGCCTCAGAGGCCGTGATGAGGCTGTCGCCCCGGCGTCCCCAATCCTGGGGACCTTTGTCTTCTCTCTGTCCTCTGACCGTGCCAACTTGTAGAATGTAGCTACCTCCACAGGGGAAAGACGGTGCTCACAGTTAGACAGGCTGGGGCTGACTTTCTCCCCACTCAGTGTGGTGGAGCTTGGGGTATGAGGCTGAATTTTAAATAAATGAAGAAAATTTCATGTTAACTGTATGTATCAGCCGGCTGAGTTTCATACCAGCCACACTCATTCTGCTACATGAAGAAATGCCCTAGGACGTTGTATCCTCGGGGGTTGCTACATTAAACCACAAAATCTGAGCTGCGTGTAACATAAGAATTTATTTCTCAGGTGTCTGTGCCTGGGCTGTGCGGGTTTGTGGGTCCCCTGTGGGCTTTGCTCAGCAGATTTAAACGACCGTCCCAGGCAGGACATGGCCCCCAACCCAGTGTCCGAAACAGACAACCTGCCCACCTGTGCAGCCTCGCGGCGTGCCAGGAGCCCCTTTGTTAGGGAGAGGCGCTGAAAAGCCACACGACAAGGACATGGGTGTGGGAGAGCTGGAAGGAAGGACAATCGATCCGCCTGCCATGAAGTTCTCCAGGGGGAGGGGGGTCAGTGCAGACGTGTGTCTGGAAAGAAAGTCATGGAGACGAGCAAGACTGGACTCTGAGGAAGGACAGAGGCTGCCCAGGAATGGCTTCCCGCGTGCGGGCCTGGCGGGGATGGAACGTCCGCGCGGGACCCGACAAAGCCGAGTGCGAGCCTGGGTGGCTGTGGTTGTACTGTGGTTATTCCTGCAAACCACTGACCCAACCCGAGCTTTGTAGACCCAGTTGCCACTTACACGTCCCCGTCAGGACAGATGAAAATGGCTGCTTGATCTTTAAGTGAATATAATTTTCAAGAGCCCGTAAGGTGTTACTGGTTAAACAGAATCAAGACGCAGTAAATTTCCCAGCAGGAGACAGTGCGGTTGTTCTCTGCTACGGAAAGTAAACACTAATTCTAAGCCGTATTTGGGAGGCAGGCACAGAGCAGCTCAGTCAGCCGGTCCTCCCCTCCACTGTGCCCCACGCGGGTGACGGACAAGCGCGGAGTGGCTCTACGCAACGGGTAATTTTGCCATCCACAGCCTCACTCTGCTGGTTCAGCATTAGGAAAGCTCCACACTTCTGCAAATGGCTTAAAATATTTGACATGCATGTCTCTGTCCCTTGAATACTGTGGATGTTGTGGAAAGAAATCCTTGTTAAAACTGAGCTTTTGAGGAACGCCGAGCGAGGAGCTCTAGTACAAGACGGAGAGGTGCACCAAGTAACCAGTACAGAGAACTGTGGGGCCGGCCCGCCCATCTGGTCTCAGTCAATCCAGCATCGCACACCAGGATACAGGTTTGGAGATGAATGAAATAACCTCCTCACTCCCGCTTAGCGGATACAATTTTGTCATCGTTGAGATATGGGATGGCATGATTTCCACCAGCGGTTGCAATGGAAGTCCAGTGGAATTCATCACCCATGTTCCCAAGATGATGACACTTGCCACTTGTCCTGCAAATTGTTCCATTTCAAATGACGCATGACTCTGTGCCACCCATTTTAAGGTCTGAGAAGTGAGGGGACTCCCTGCAGTCAAGGGGAGGTGGAAAAGGATATACTGAGAATTTAGAAGCTGAGATCCCAGACACATCCCTGAGGAATTTCAAAGAATGGAAAACATGCCTGGAAGACAGCCAAGACAACAGGAAGACCTGATGGCCAACACATCCCTTCCTGGGCGATGCTTCTCGGACCCAAATGGCGGCACCAACTGGTTTCCTATCTTTGTGGGTAAAACCAACAGGAGAAGTAACTCCATGTTTGCTACAGGTACAGACTATCCAGCTCTCTTAGGCAGACTGAGACACAGTCCTAGGAGATGGCGGTTCTCGGAGTTTCCTCACTGACCAGGAAGATGGGAGGATGAGACTTCTCCGAGTCCCCAGTTATGTTCTTGGCTCTTTAGTTTCTTGCTGCTTCTTGTCTGATTCACACTAAAAATCAACTCCAATTGGGTTAAACAATAAAGGGAATATACTGGTTCATAATTGAGGAGTCTGAACAGGGGCCGATTTCTGGGAGCAGGTAGTGATCCCATGTACTTCACAGGATGTTGGTGATGACAGGTTTTGTCATTGGGTTTCAGTGGGGCTCGTTAGATCCTCCCAGTGTGTAATTACAGTTTTCTCCTGCTAACCAGCCAGTGGTCTGTGGGGTTGTGATCTGTGGCCAGCACATCTTCAACACCTCGTCAGTCTTTCACAGAGGGCTTTGAACACTTCGTGTCAATTCTCCCCATTTTGAGTGTCATTATGGGCCAGAGGTTTTTCATTGAATTGACCAGTTCTTATTACCTATAATTATCACTTTCTTGGTGATGGGGACAGTGTCACAGTGTCCATCGGGAGCCACTTTAGTTTCCCCCCACCGCTTTGATACTATTCCCAAACATTTTTAGAAAGGATTCTTACTTTCTGGCAATAAGATGTTCCAAGATCATCTTGACTTCGCTCTTCCCTGAACATCAAATCAATTCCTCTCTGAGGAGCTCTGATTCCTCTTATGGAAGACTAGTTTTCAAGATCAAAACCTAGATGTGTCAGGGTGCCCCGCATGAATCCGGATGGCTCCTTGGTGACAGCATGGGTAAAGGACCTATTGTTTAAAACATGAGTTCACAATTTAATAATCGCATCACTAGTTTTAATAATCATATGTCTGAAAGACGTTACATTCTAGTGTTATGAGTGGGTTTTTTTTTTTTTTTTGCCTTTACTGTATTTGCTTACAAGTTCCCTAGAACTGTAGTGATAATTCTTACATGGGCCCTGGGCCACTGGGCTGTGGTCACCTTGTTGACCTGGTCTACTCCTTTCTCGACCCAAAGCTCACTCATTGTTTCTTCTGGAAGCCCTTTGTTCCAGGCATGGAGCTATGTCTTGGGAACAAATGCAGAACAAGACAGACACAGCTGGATTTTGTAGAGTTTAGGATTCAGAGGGGGACGCATAAAATGTGCTGACCGGGAACAGTGAGAGGCATTTAGTGGCACATGGCTGGATCCTGGCTCACACAACCGTCCCTCAGTCTCGAAGACTCACTCCCACCCACACAGTGACTGCTTTCTGAACCCCTGGTCCCATCACCCAGGGTGAGCTTGAGGTCCAGCATTATGTGGGGGGCACTTCAGGGCCGAACGGGGACAGCTCCTCTCAGATGGGACTGTGGTGGAGGGGCTGACGACTTGGCATCCTCTGAAAGACCCCGCCAGAGACGTGGTGGTCTGCCGTTACGGGCTTCGGGACGATCGTCAGTGCTTTTCCCTCTGCCCCCCGCCCCATTCATGCCTCAGCCTGATGGAGGCCCCGTGGTTCTGTCGGGCTCCACGTGGGGGACCCTTCCCTTCAGAGGGTGCTGTTCCCCCACAAGGATGTTCAGAAGTCAGGGGGTCCAGAGGGGAGCCCTCACGACTCGAGTCAGAGGATAGAAATTCTGTCCCTAGACGTCTTCAGCAGGATGATAGCTGCCTCCTAGAGGTTTTAGCGATGGACTAAAAATGAACGTGAGCTTGAAACGAACTCCCCGGATTCCGTGGAACTGACTGGCACATGGTCCACATCTTTACAGGTGATTTTCAAATATTTGAGACTTGATGAGCTTCTCTTCAAAACATAGATTTTCGTCAGTTAAAGGACTCACGTCAACTTTTTGGGGTATTTTGTTGAGATGTTTCATTTTAAAATAATTTAAAAGCCGGGGCCCCTGAGTGGCTCAACCAGTTCAGTGTCCAACCGTTGACCTTGGCTCAGGTCATGTCTCAGGGTCATGAGTTCAAGCCCCGCATAAGGGTCCATGCTGGGAGTGGAGCCTAGTTAAAAAAAATAAAAATACAGGCACCTGGGTGGCTCAGTGGGTTAAAGCCTCTGCCTTCGGCTCAGGTCATGATCTCAGGGTCCTGGGATAGAGCCCCACATCGGGCTCTTTGCTCAGCAGGGAGCCTGCTTCCTCCTCTCTCTCTCTCTGCCTCTCTGCCTGCTTGTGATCTCTGTCTGTCAAATGAATAAAATCTTTAAAAAAATAAAAGTAAAAAAGTTAAAAACAGTCTACGGCCATACCACCCTGAATGCGCCCGATCTCGTCTGATCTCGGAAAAAGTTAAAAACAAAAATTTCTTATGCTATTTGTTAGGAATATAATAGAGCAGAAAAAAAAAAAAAGGCAACCTCCTCCCTAAAACTAAGAGAACCAAAGAACAAACAACACAGAGCCACAATGAAAGGAGAGAAAAAGGCCGTAAATCCGCCCGTCGGTAGATGGTTTTCTGGCACTCAAAGAGCCACAGCTGCGGAGGGAAAGAGACAAGATGTTTGTCAGGAACAATTACCCTTCAAGCAACTTGATTCTGGAGGATTTGCTCAGAAGAGAGTCGACAGAAACAAAACAGCTGCTTCTAGTGGGGGAGGGCGTGGTGGCCTCCTGGGACGCTGGTGTAGCGGGAGAGGCCTGGAGAAGAGCGGAGGGAGCTTGGGGCTCAGCGAGGCGCAGGGACCCAGACACAGGGACCCACTCCTGGGGAGGCCTCGGAGCTGCCGGGCTGCAGAGCCCCCTCCATCCCTCTGACGAAACGACTGGCTCAGGGGAGTTGACTTTCCTGAGGGTTGGACGTCCAAGCATAAGCCCTGACAGCATTCCCGTGAGTACCCTCGAGTTTCCTTCAGATGCTCCTGCTGGGAAGGGGACCCCAGTGATTCGAACTGCCGGGGCATTTCTTAATGTGGCGGAGCAACGCTGAGTCCCACAGAATGCTGAAGATCCTGATTGAGGGTGGGCCGTTAATTCCACTTCTGCTTCGTTCCTGAAGGGCCTGAAAGCTTGATGGGGTCCGAGCATGTAGGCATCACCTGTCCCTGCGCACACACTCAGAGCTGATTTTCACTGGACGTCTACCCGTGTGGTGAGCACTTCATCTGCAGCCCCAAGAAGGGAGCAATCCGTGCTACAGCGGTGAGGAGAGCAGCACTCGCAAAGTTGCAAAACTCGCTGGGATTCAGAGCGAGTCAGCAGCAAGGAGGGGTGGAGTAGGAGGGTCTGATTCGGAGCCGTCTTCCTATCCCCAGGGTCCCCGGCCATCCGCACCCCTCCCCTGAGGTGTGCAGAGCTGGTGAGTGTCTGCCCACCCAGGCCAACATCTCCAGATTCTGTGCTGCTGCCTGCATGTCCGTGTGTCTCTGGACTCGCTCAGCGTTCCTCCACATGAAGACAGTCCGTGCGGCTCTTCCACGGAACTGAATTTCCTTTTCTCCGGGTGCTGCGTCTAGGCCTGCTTCCTGGAGTACACACATTCCCCGTGGGACCCGCAGAATTCCACTCAGCGGCACCCAGGACTGGGGGTCCCGGTGGGGACCGTACCCGAGGTGCTCTGGTCCGCTGTGCGATTCCGTTTGCTTCCAGAAGACGTGGCGTGCCGGGCTGCATGAGGGGGTGTCCCTGGAATCTCCTTCTATCAAGCACCTGATAAATTACATGTTTCTTCAGATCGTGCACTTGCCAAATTTCGATATTAATTGTGCTCAGGTTCCTTTCAGGCCACGGGGTAATTATATCTATTTAGAATTTATCATCATTGTTCTAACACGCGTTATCATCGTCTCCTGTTAAGTGTTTTGCCTCAAGCATAAAGAAGCTAAACAATGAATTTCAAAATGTTGGCAAGAAACACGCATCTAAGAGCGTATGATACGGAAAACAGCACATCTGTCCGCAGCGCTGTGCGGGGCCTGCGCCTTTTCTCCTCCAGGGTTTGGGTGGGAGTCGTCTGTCGCTTCCGAAGCCAGGCCAGCCCTGATGGGAGTTTAGAAACTGACCTGTCCCATTGCTCTGTCTGGGTCCTTCAGGCTCTCAGAGTAGATCTGAGTCCACTGACAAGCTCTTGGGGGGGTCGCGGGACCAGAGCACCCTCCCCGTGCTGGAGGAGTGTGGATGACACCTGTCGACAGGAGGTTATAAGGCAACAAATGTCCCTTCCCGTAACTTGAACACGCAGCTAATTTTTCAAAACGAGTGGCTCTGGGCGGGAAGGACCCCCCGGCGGGGACGAATGCTGGAGGATGCTGGCCTATCTTGGATCCCTTCCCAGGAGTTAATTACCAGAAGGTCACCATGGAAACACATTCCTAACTCATGAGCAGAAACCATGTTGGCTAGCTACTGAGGCAGTGACTTGTGAGGGGTCAGGGGTGTGTTCTGTCTAGGGAAGCAAAGCCGGGGAGTTCGTCTTAGCCAGCTGGCCACGGGGAGCCCAGCACCTGGGAGAAGAGAGCCACAGAGCTCGGTCAGAGGATGGCAGCCGGGTCCCCTCCTCCTGCCCTTCCTCCCTCTTCTTGTCCCTCCATCCTCCTCTATTCAAGCACAGGTGCTTCCGGGGTCCCTGTGCCATGCTAGGCACCATGCTGGGTGCCGGGAACAGGATGTGAATGTGTGAGTAGTGTGTGTCTGTGCGTGCCTGAGTGTGGATGTGTGAGTTCACGTGCGAGCACGTGTCCGGGGACCCTGGCTGTTCGTGCCTGGCCTTTGTGAGGGAAAGCAGGAGACCACGTGCAGTGGGGAGCCGTGGTCCGGGTGCGGGACCCTGCCACAGTCCCACAGTTCTGGAACCTTTCCTGCGGATGGTTGGGATTTTCCAAGTAAATAATCCTGCCGCCAGCAGATAGAGTCTCATTTGTTCCTTTTTAAATTGCACACGTCTCCACTTCCGACTTTTGTACACTCCCAATGTCACCAGCAGGACTTCCAGCATGGGGCTGCCCAGGAGCGGTGGCCGGGGCGTCCTTGCCCTGTTCTCAATGTTAGGGAAGGGCACCAGGTCTCTCACTGTTCGGCGCCTTGTTCGCGGCCCATCTCGCTTTCCTGCGGGTGCTCTTTATCCAGGCGGAGACACTCGCTTCTGTTTCCTGCTCTGCCAGCACCTCTCACCATGATTCATGCGACATTTTGTCTGATTAATTTTTCTGTATCTATTAAAATGTCCTTAGTTTTCCCTTATTTATATTATTAACATGGCGACTTATTTTACTTAGTTGAAGCCGACTTGCATTCCTTCGATAAACCCTGTTTAATCGTTACGGATTATCTCCTTCACACATTGCTGGGTTCAGATTGCTGTATTCCCTTGAGAATTTTTGCCTTTATGTTGATAAGGAATAGCGGTCCTCCCTCCCTCCCTCCCTTCTTTCCTTCCTTCTGTGATGTCACTGTTTGGTGTTGGTATTACAATAAATCTGGCCTCATTACATAAACTGAAAACTATTCTCTTTTCCAGATTTTCTAGAAGATATTGTGCAGATTTTCTATTGTTTCTTTCTTACACGTTTCATAAAATTTTCCAGGGAAGTTACCTGGTTTCTCTTCTGGAAGGTGTTTAGCCGATTTAATCTCTTTAGTACCTGGGAGGCCACTCGGGCCATGCACGCCTGAGGACGTTTCTGGAGCTCGTGCCTTCCACAGTCGGTGCTTCTCATCTGAGCTGCTGGGCTTATCAGGAGGACGTTGTGCGTCGAATTCCGTCACTGCCCTCAGTCTCTGGGGGACCAGCGGGGAGGACACTGTCATTGCTGATGCTGATAAATTCTGATTCACTCTCTTTTCTGGATCTTCCTGGCTATAGGCGTATGAATTTTACTGATCTTGTGTGAGAACCAGTTTTTGGTTTCTGGTTTTGTCTACTGTTTTTCTTCTTTCAATTTTATTGATTTCCACCCTCAATTTTATTATTTCCTTCCTTCTGCTTGTCTTGGAGTTAACTGACATTCCTGCTCGAGTTCCTCAAAGTGGAAGCTTGGGTTGTTGATTCTAAATCTGTTCATTATTGTTTATTATTATTATTAGCATGTCATATTACAAATTGTCCTCTAGCCTCTGCTTTACCCTCACTCCACACATTTTGCTATGCTGTATTTTTATTGTCATTCAGCTCAAAATCGCTTTAATTCCCTCACAGAATTCCTTGCCCCCCATGTCTTATTGAGAAGCACATTGTTTAATTTCCAAATATGTAGAGATTTTCCAGATAATTTATCATTGATTTTCCAGTTTAATTCTCTTTGTCCAACAAAATTTTCTGTGATTTCTGTTCTTCGGAATTTGTGAAGGTTTGTTTTATGGTCGAAAGCATAGTCTCTGCTGGTGAAAATACAGCTTAGAAGAAAACACATATCTCGCCTTCGTTGGGTGGGGTGTTCTGTAAATGTCAATCAGGTCAAGCTGTTGACGGTGGTGTTTAGGTTGTCTGTGTCGTAACTGATTTCTGCCAACTCGTGACTGAGAGGGAAGTGCTGAAGTTTCTAGCTATAATTACACATTTTTCTGTCTTCCTACAGATCAGTCAGTTCTTCTGCTCCAAGTATTTTGAAGCTGTGGTGCTGTTGCTTGCATATTTATGAGCACTACCTCTTCTTGGAAAATTGTTGCATTTATTATTATGCAATGTCCCTATTAACCTCTGATAATATTCCTTGTTCCAAATTCTGCTCTGTATAAAATTGGGATACTTCTTCCAGATTTCTGTGTTTGCCTGTGTTTGCATGGTATAGCATTCACCATCCTTTCACTCTTAACGCACGTGTGTCTTATATCTAAAGTTGATTTCTCCTAGAGCACATATAGTGGAGTTTTCCTCTTTCTGAATCCAGCCTGACAATCTCTGTCTTTTAACTGTTGGGTGGAGACCATTCACATTTAAGGTGACTACTGATGGAACTGGATTAAAACTCATCATTTTGTTAGTTGTTTTCTATTTATTTTTCTAAAAATTCCCCTCTTTCTGTTCTGTCTTCTCTAGGTATAAATGACCATTTCGTTATTCTACTTTATTTCTTCTATTAATTATTTATACCTCTTAATTTTTAAGGGTTTTCCTTAGTATTTACAACACACACTTGGAAAAAAAATCCAAGTTCGTCTTCTGATAATATCATACCACCTCATATGTAGTGTGAGGGACTGACAAATACGTTCCTAACTCCCCTCCCCTCCTTTGTGCTGTGGTGGACATATATTCCACTGGCACATCTGTTATCCACACACAACACCTGGTGTGTTTGGAGAGGATGCAAACCCCTACCTGGGTGGTAGTCCCCATACACTTCACCCTCCTGCTTGCCCTCACGTGGCCTTTATCAACTAGTTGACACTTTACAGATGAAAGTTCCTACCAGTGCATGTGTGGTCAGGCAACATCTGCCCCATAGAAGCAAATGCTTGGGTCTTCTTTTTCCCTGCAAGCATCTGTTTCTCCCCAGGTATGGGTTTTTTTTTTTCATTTGCTCTGCAGCCTTGGTTCTTTGGTGGGTTCAAGAAAAGTCAGTGGTTTGCAGTTTGTCTGGTTCTTGTTGTAAAGGTGGAAGCAATAATCTCCCTTGGGCTCCCCGTCATGGAGGTAAAATCTGAAGTCTTTGACTCCATTTTGCTTCAATTGTATTTCATTCTCTCTCAGTGTACAAAAGTTCCATTATGGAAACTTGATCTTATCTGGCTATCTGGCTGCTGCATCTTCTAAGAAACTCTCTGAGTGCCTGCCAAGGCTTGTGAACACCTGCCAGTTGTATCTCACACTGGAAATCTGCAAGGTGTTATCTCACGTTTTCATTATGCTCAAAATTTCTCTTTTGATCTCCAGAGAAGAATTCTCAGGAATCTTGCAAGGTGCCATTAGAATGGCAAAAGCTCCTGGAACCAGGCAGACCAGAGTTCAAATTCTTATGTTACCCCTTCTGGTTGGATCAAAAGTCAACGTTCTCAATCTCTTTAGGTCTTCTTGAACAGGGGTGATCCTGATGTGTAATCATGTGTCACTCCTTTCAGATACAGGACAAGCTATGCAGCCGCCATTTTGCTTTATCTTGTCCAGTTACTTCTATTAAATAATCAGTATTTGAATAGCTCAATAAAAGCTCAAGGCCATTTGTTTCTTTAGGAAGGATTCTTCCATGGGCATCCATGAAATACCAAATCCCTTCTCATCCCAGAATGGCCACATCTTCATCACCCCTTCCCATAAGACACAACTCTTCCTTGTCCAGTGTCCCACAAAACATACTGTGACTCCATCACCCGCCCAGATGTTGAAACTCAAAATCTAGGAACTATTCCTGGGGCTTTCTTCTCCTTCACCCTCAAATTCAGTTCATCTCTAAAACTTACATTCCTCACTGTCTCTTGAGTTACTACCCGTCCTTCCAAACTACCACCATCCTTTTGTTCTACCTGTGAACCTGCCTCCCGCTGGTCTCCACACTTCTGCTGAATGTTCTTTCTGGAATGGAGTTGGGGTGCACCACAGCTCTAAGCTGTTGCGGCCTTCCCCCACTATCCCTGGGGGGTTCCCTTGGTGTGTGTCCCAAGGGGTCTGCACCCCCACATCACATCTCTCTCTGGTCCCTGACTCAAGTCTGCTCTGCTCACCACAGCTGGCTGAGGCCGTGCCCTCAGGTTAGAGTAGGCACATGGTAAATATTGGTCATACAAATGAATGAATGGGGTTTCATATTGTGAAAACAGGGATCAGACTTGAAAGAGAAATTATAGTAGTCAACGCTGCCATGTGCCGGGCATCGTTTCTGACTAACTTCACACATGCCAAGCTTCTAGGAGTAATGAGGTCTAGAGATGCTCCCAGAGCATGTCCCCAAATTGACAGACCACTCTAGTTAAGTGCTTACGCTCTTTCTAATTTCCCACTGTTACTCATCCTGATTATCCACATATGTGCGTCTTTTTCATTTATGCTATTATTTTTACAGATAGATTTAGAAATGAAATTGGGTCAATGGTTATGTGCATTTAATTTTTAAATGATACTGTCCAAATGCCCCCGAAATTTAAAAAAAAAATCAAACTAAATGAACAAAAAAACCGACATAATGACGTTCCACAGATACACTCTCTCATCAGCAGTCGGTGACAAGGGCTCCTTTCCCCACACCCCCGGCAACACCGCAATCAGACCGTAGGGCTGACAACCCTGCTGTTTCTGGCCCGTCCACTTAAGAGCAGCGTTTGGGGCAGACTGCCATGTGGACACGTCCCAAGGGATCCATGCCGAGCAGGGGAGGGTGGCAATATTGTGCATTTAAAAAGTAGCTTAATTCATAAAGGGGAGTCCAGTTTTCGCACCGCAGCACACGTGGTCGGGCAGGGGCCCCGCACCTGCTCAAAAGCACTGCTCGCGTGGTTCCCAGGGTGCCGAGGGCCAGAGGGGATGGTGCGTAGAGATGCTCGGCTGTGTGGGGTCTGGGTAAGGGAGCTGCTGTGTTCTCGTTGTGCATGATTCTGCTGGCTGTACTTGACCTCTGACTCAAACTTCTCGGATGGAGATTTGCAAGACCAGCTGTGCTCTGAGCTCTGCTGCTGCCCACATTCAGATCGTAACTCCTCAGACAAAGACTGATGTTCTTCCCGCCCACACCAGGCTGTCTCTCTCCCTCTCTCTTCCCTTCTGTTCTCTCTCTGTCTCTCTGTTCTCTCTCCTGTCTGACATGCACACATCCCCATAACAAAACGCAGGATCCTCTCCCTTCCCCCATCAACCAAGCCCTCTCATTCTGTTTTTCAAGGCAAAACGCAAGGCAAATGGCAGAGCTGGCTCCCTGTGCGTAAAGGGAGAGGACTGAGGCTTTGCGAGGCTCCAAGGTGAACAGCAGCAAACACTTGAGATTTGGGGTTTCTTATGTGTCTATAACCCTTTTCCCCATTTGTGCACTTTACCATTATTCTTATTTTAGGAAATTATTTTCATGCAGACATTCTGGAATTTTGTTTGTATTTTGAATTGAGGTTTTTGAAGCTGCAGGGACATGTTCTATAGAATATGTGCAGTAGGGGTGCAGGCTTTTAAAGTCCATCTCAGTGGGCAGCTGGGTAGGCATTTCCAAACACCAGCAGAGACCTCCGGGAAGAACATAGACTCGTGAGGTCTTGGGGAAGAGGCTGACTCTTGTCCCTTTCGCAGGTACCCAGGGCCATCTGTCACGGAAGGGGGAAATGAAGACAGAACTGTTGAGCAAACATGCAGTGTCGGGCAGCTGGCCCAGTCTTCTTCAAGCTTGCCTCGCCCCAGCATCATTCTTGTAGTCATGCTGGTGACCTGCACCAGTCACGGGGAGAGTGTTTACACCAGGGAAATTGGCAGGTACCTGTCAGAACCTTCCCGCCCCTTTCCCCTGAAAGCGGGCTGCTCACCAGTTACCAGCCCACCACTCACTCTGTCCCGGAAGTCTCCACCAGGTGCAGGAGAGCTGCTGGCAGAAGGCATAGTCTGGTCTTCTAATTTAGACGGGGGGCGGGGGGTTCCCTCTACGTGTCCACTGGTGCTCAGGCAGGTGGGGCCCAGCTATGGCCAATTCTCAGAGAGCACAGGCAGGGGCATGCAGGGGAGGAATGAGATGCACCTACAGAGAGAGACCCGTCTGGGCTCGATCTCAGGCTGGCCCTGCCTGGGCTACACAGAACTTGAGAGGGAGAACAGCTGCCCTGCTTTCAAAGCAGCCCCAGGAAAGAAACAGAGACCCAGACAATGAAGGGGCATTGGTCCAAGTACTGGGAGAGTGGGGTCCAATGTCTCCTGGGTACACAGCGATGGGGCAGCCCATTTGAAAATTTTAAGGGATAGAATAAAAGGAGATCAGAGGAAAGAATACGGAAATTAACGACCATGAAATAACCAGAATATAGGAAGTTTTTGATTAGGGGAATAATCAAGAGATAGCTTGACTACACTGCTTATTTATTTTTAGGCTCCAGAGAATTTGCAAAGTAAGACATCAATTGATGGATTCACTCCTCTGTTCAATCAGAAACTTTATGGAGAGTGTATTGTGTGCTCAGCAAAATGTGTTTGGGTTATGATATTGAACAAATTAGATAAGGCCGCTAATTTACTGCTTATCTAGAGACACATATTAATCCAATGATGACAAAATAATGTGATAATTACAAATTATGGGGTGTGTGAATGTGAGGTTTACAGAGTGCAGCATGTGCAAAGGTCCTGTGATGTAAGGAGGCAGTGAGTAGGTGGGACTGGAAGAGTGCCAAGGATGTGGCTGTGCAGAGCCCCACAGGCCCAGGAGGACCATGGCTGCTGTTCTCGCTGGTAGAGCTGAAGGTGTAAAGCCAGGCAGGTGTGTGACTGGACATGACGTTTTATTTATTTATTTTTTACGTATCGCTCTCTTTATTTTGTATTAATTTTTAATTTTTTAAATATAATAAAATGGTTTTTATTATATTTACGTGGAATGACTGGAGATTGGAGAGTTAACACGATGTTTTAGAGACCACTCAGCAGAACGCTGTATGGGGGATGC
Source organism: Mellivora capensis (assembly GCA_004024625.1). NCBI lineage: Eukaryota > Metazoa > Chordata > Mammalia > Carnivora > Mustelidae > Mellivora > Mellivora capensis. The sequence goes on along the minus strand of PISX010001036.1, from coordinate 40,745 downwards.
TGGCTGGCGGCAGGTCCTCTCAGGAAAAACGGAAGCGGGTCTGACGGCGTGAAGCTTCTTTTCCGCTCTCACTTTCTGATTCTGTAGGTCCCTGTTTTCCATGGCTTCAGGAAGTAGCAAACTGGCACCTGTTTCCCATGCTTACTTTTTGATTTTCATAAATGCAAATTAAAATACTTATCTGCTCTGTAAAGACTTGACATGTTTAAATAACCATTATCCCTTCAATGTATTCCAGACCCGTCGGAGTCATTATTCTCAGGATAGAATAGGCATTAAACCCACAGGGGAGTCATTAAAAGATGGCTCTTTCTCTCCATTTGACCGAAGCAGCGGTTGTAATGTATTTATTCAGGATTTAGAAAATGGAATTCAATTAGGACTGAAACGGTGTTAAATTAAGTAATTCCTATTGAATTTGTCTGACAGACAGGGGTGGGCTGACCTGGGAGGGAAGGGGCCCCTCCCCCGGCCAGACTCACTCCCCAGGCTGACAGGTGTCACTGACGGGGCGGATCCTGCTTAACCCCTTCAGCACTCCTTGACTCAGAACTGGGCAGGTCTGTAGATAGGACGCGATGCCTTCCCAGGAGTAATCATCGCTCTTCAAGGTGTCTGCCAGGGGCTTGACGGGAGCTGTGTTTCGCTGTCAGGGGCGAGTCATGTGGCTTGATCACGTTCCTTTAAACAAGAAGGCATAATGGGAGGGTAAAACAGATGGAAATGGATATGCCAGTTCCTTTCTATTTGACTTTTTTTTAACGGCGATGGGGTTTGAGATTTCAGTGACAAGGACACTGCTCGCTCTCCGGGAAGAGGGTATTTCAGCGCCTGTCTGGTTGTGGTGGGATTTTCCGTCACTGCTACCATCGAGGGAGGATTTAAGGCAATGATTTTGGATCCAAGGACAGAATTTTCTAGACAGTGGAGAAGCAAAATTAAAACGAATATAGTGATTTAAAAAAAAACCAAAATGCTAAAAGAGAGAGAGAGAGAAAAAAAAAAAAACCACCAACCCACGGATTTTAGGTTCCTAAAGACAGAGGGACTCTCTGCCGCCGGCCGTGGAGTGATGGGCGCCTTCAGATACTGCCCTGGGGAGACCGCCGGAGGAGAGCCTGCACTAGTTTCGTGATAACTGTGTGTCCGGATACATTTTTCCGAAGACATTAGCAGCACCCAAATAGCAGGCTGCCCTCTATCCTTCCGAGGTGATAGCCGGAAGGGCTACAGTCCAGTTCCCTCGGCAAAAATGATGGCCCCTGCCCTAAGCCACACAATCCTTGCCCAGACCGAGACCCAGATGCAGGGACACCTTCTCCAGTCTTAGAAAATAAATGGTGGACCATGTAGTTTTGAGAAGGGAAGAAGGACGCAGGGCTTAAAGCGACAGAGACTGTAGGTTTCCGAGATGGGTGTTGGAATTCAAGCATGAATTGAGACAAATCAGAGGAAACTCTTAGTCTCTTGACAAATAGCAACTTCAATGAATTTTTCATACACGCAGAATGAGGAAGGTGGACCTGGCAGCTTTCCGAGGGTTCCTGTGCTCACAGAAGCAGCGGACGTGTGATAAACACCCCGTAAGACACGAGCTGTCCCTTCGGACTGTCTGGAGACAGATGGCGCGTCTTCGTAAGAATAAGGAAAAGTCACGAAAGAGCTGGGTGGGAGTGGGGCGGCCTTGGAGTGTCCAGCTTAGCGGGACGCCGTTCACCCAGAAGCTGGGCGCCAACTCTCTGCTGGTCAGGAGAACAATTCTGGACTTGGAACGAAAGGTTGTTTCTCAAACATACTCATGACCTGAAGTTTTGTCGCTCGAACACATAGGTTCTCACTTTCCACTTGAAGCAACTTCCAGAAAAGCTCAAAGCCGTCCGCGTTCGCTCCAGAAGAATGAAGTCATCAGCTGGAAAATCGGATCAAAACCTCATCGCACCAGACAACCAGTGGCGTCCTCGACGCGGCTGATGAGACAGAGAGTTGCAGGGGCAGGATGCACTCTGCCGAGCGTGCCGGGCTCAGGCGGGCGGCTGTTTGCTTGGATATGTGCGTGGTGAGCCCTGCAGGCTTGCTGCTCTATAAAATGAAGCCTTGCTTCTCACCGTGTTTGATGTATTTAGAATATACAACTGGGGCGCTCGGAGGATGTGGATGTCATTTAATAAGAGACGGATCTCCGCTTCCCTCTGGATGGTGTGTGCCTTGAATCCCAAACAGAAAGTCACAGCTCATTCCCCTCTCCAGAGTTAGCCATGAGCCCCCCCATGCATGCCCCTCCTCTGCTCAGGGTTCCCGGAGCTCCCCCTCACATTCTGATTATTTGGTGCACCTGATATTCTTGCTAACGACCTCTAGTTCATTGCCAAGGAAACCCCAGCAGCGCTGGCCGTGGCTGCACCCCGTCGCCGGCCAGCCCGAGAGGGCATGCAAGTTCACGACAATGCTGTCAGCTAGGCGCTATGACTCCCGGCTGTGGCACCTGTGGATCTTGATGGGAAATACCAAGAACACGAAAGCCTTCCTTGTATCCTCGGGACACTGACTGAGTCATGCCTCCCGGGAGCATCTTCTATATTCTGCCCTAGGTCTGTACCCAGACAGCAGGCTTGTTACTTCACTGTCCTTATTAACTTAGTTAAATTCACATTTCCTTCCTCAAGAGTAGGAATGATCAGAAGAAAATGAACGTTCACGATACTGCATGAATCATGGAACACTTCACCCACCAGCTGCAAAGTGCGCATGAACCAAGAATGTGCAATAAGCCGTTGGTCTCCTAAGGTCCTGGTGGGTACTCCCGGGGGTAAAGACTGGGCTTTGCACTGCTCTTGTGGGCACCCAGGTGGGTGATGCTGTGGGCAGGCGAGAGACACTACTTTGCATGCCGCTCATTTCCTCAATCGCTGTGGAGAAATGTCGTTCTCAGACACTGGTACAAGTTCCGGTAGCTGTCCAATTCATCTGGCCACGTCCAATCAGCTCCTGAAACATGGGTCCTAGGGAAAGCATAGGTCATATATCGTCATAATTAAGGATACATTTGCTCGCCTGGCACTCCATTGTTCACGTCACCTTGTGGAGTTCTTATGGAGGAAGTGTTATTAGTTATGATTCTAATTTTATAAATGAAGATTAGCAATTAAATAACTTTCCCAGCAACAAAAGGGGATACCAGGATGTGGGCTCCTCAGCCCTTCATCGTTAACTGATACCCCAGCCTCTCTGCACTGAGAGGCTGCGCCCATCCTTCCTTCGCTCTGTGCTGGGCACTGTCTGAAGAACATTTTGTGCGTTGCCCACACACCCGAATGCTTGGGATGACTTGGGAGTGTCATATCCAGGGCACATCAACCTAGCATGGTCATGGCCACACAGGGGGTTTCTGAAACCTGTTTCCTCCCAGATGTGGATGAGTCCTCCGAGGGGTCTCACTGCAGCAGAGAGAGGCTCCAGACCCCTGGCAAGGCTGTCCTCAGCTCCAGATTTAAGGAGCTTGTGCCTTTCTCCCAGGAGCATCTTCTGTATTCTGCCCGTCTATATCGAAGGGGACAGAAGGCTTGTTATTGTGACCTTGGCAAGCCCAAGGCCACTCATTTGCTTCTCAGTTGTTTCACTTGCCCTATGATGAGACAATCAGGCTATGAAGCAGAGACGCTGAGTCGGGCTATACTTCTCAAGGAAAATAAATGGCAAAAAGCAAAAAACAAAAAACAAAAAACAAACAAAAAACCCCATGTCTTCCCAGCTGTAAGGCTTCAATCTTTCACCAGTGTTTTAAATTTTAAAATGTTTCTATTATAAAGCCCGAAGCACAGTTTCTGCAGGGTTCATCCTAACGTTGCCCCATAACAAGCCAGCCCTGGAAAAAAATCAGTCGAACCTCGATAATAATAGGAGGGTTGAAAATAGAACGATAAAGTCTTTTTCTAACACCTTTCTCCCTCCATTCATGTTAGATGACAATTCTGTTTACTTGGTTCAGGTAAAATTCCAGTCGCATTGTGAGCTTTTAGGAGGAATGAGAAATTGATTTTCTTCCTGTATAGCATGGAACACATGAACTCTTATAGTCTTTATATGATCTCTACAGTGATCTATGAAGAAGGCCACAGCTGCATATAAACTCACGAAGGCCAGAGAAGTCTGTGTTCTCCAACTCCTGAACCAAATGGTACTGGACATTCTGCTTGGTCTATTCGGGAAGGAAAAAATGGTGTGTAGCTCATGCTTGTGTGTGACAAGATCACACGTGGCCAGGGCCAGGCAGGACACGTGCATCAGTAAGGCGCACTGGCTTGCAGATGGGGGAGGGGCACATCCCCTTCTTCCCTTCCTGCAGCTGGAGCAAATTCCCATCACGTGCAGAAGTGGCCACAGTGCTGTCAGGTGTTGATCTTTCAAGAAACACCAGGAGTCAGACTTTTTCTGTGAGATTTCCCAAGTCTTAAATACTGGCAGGTCATTCCAAAGGCAAAATGCAAGGCAATGCAAAAGCCAAGTGAAACGAAAGGGCAGCCCACGCTGGCAAAGGGCGCCCTCCTCTCTAAGGTCAGGTTGGGTCTATGCACTGCCTTAGCTGCGTCCTTGATGGGTTAATTATCATGGCTTTTACATTCCCACATTTTCCCTGTGTTTTTATTAATACATCTAGTTACCCAGTTTATGGCTTTGCCTTGTGGTCTGTTGTCACCTCCACATTGCTGTCAGGAGCCTGATTGAACAGGTCATCTCAGCTTATAGCTCACATTATTATTCTACTCGTCTTTTTTTTTTTTTTTTCCTGTTTTGCTCTGCTTTACCCATACACAGAGACATACCAGGAACTTCAAATGCATTCAGCACCAAGCAATTTATTTAATAGAGCAATTGCTTAGTGCCCTTTGCAACAATTGCATTTAAAATGGATCGCTCTTTTATTTACTGGTCTGGTCCGCACTCTCTACTTGACGCTAACATTACTTGACTTATCACTCAATCAATAATGCCAGAGAACAATTGGTTTCCCTCAGCTCTCTCAAAAATGCCCTTAATTACCTTGCTGTAATTCCCAGAGTCATGAGTATTAACTCCCCAAGCCAGTGAGGTTGCAACCTTACGGCTTCCATCAGTGGTTGAGTGGGACCTGGTTCCAAATGCTACAGATGATCTAAGGTTGGGCTTTTCAGGAGGTCCATAGCTTCTCTTTCTGCCTTTTATTTGTAATCTTTCTGCCTTTTATTTGTAATCTTTCAGTGCAAGTTATCTAATTTATGCACCTAAGGTAGCCTCATTTTAAATTCATATGGGTTGCCATTTAAAAAAGTAACCAAGCCACATAGGTATATAAATGGATGGTAAAAACCCGTGCTATGTAGGATATGGAGAAATTTAGAAACTATTTCCTATAAATTTTCCATGAAGATACGTGCTGGAGCTAGAAACATGGGATGCCAGTGGCAGTTGCTTTCTCTAGCAATTTGCTTTTACACATAAAAGATGTGCTCTTGAAATTGGATATTAACAGAGGTACACTAGAAATTGACGTGAGCAATGTTTTTGCAGCGTTGTTAGGTGTCTCGGTGCCAATGGAACGTTGGCTCAGGGAAAATCGATGATTTTATTAATATGCACAGGACCCAGACCCTCATCCTGCTCAGAGGCTTTTTAATGAGGTCGATTCCGCAAAAATGGGGTTTTGAAAAAAGTTGAAAAAAATGGCATGTCAGTTTTGTTAAAGCATGGCTGGTTATGTATTTTCTCCTTTTTCTTCTCACATGGAGCTGAGTGACCGTGCACACGGACACTGTGCGGTCTTGTTAAAATGGGCTACTTGTTCCCGAATTAAGTCGCAGATATGGGGCCGAGACAGAGCTGTATTCCGAAGCCACATGAATGTCCGGATCCCAAAGTGCCTGCAAGGACCCTTGTCTCCATCGGTCCCGAGATCACAGAGCTCATTAGTGTCACAATCGGTGTGATATTAATTTTCAGAGCTACTGAAGATCTAATTATATGGAATGAGTGATTTTTAAACACTTCAGGCTGTGGTTGACACTCACTTTGCAGAATTTGTCAGGCTTCCCATGCACGGATCTGGTGCCTCACGTGTTGGAAGGAAGAAAGCGCAACCCCGTCTGTGAGAGTTCGAGCGACGCTCCCCGCTTTGGGTCAGAGCACGTTGTGTTGTGGTCAAGGGTGAGCTCACGCACAGTCCCTTGGGCAGAGCTATTTAGTCGCCAAGTCTTAATTGGAATATTTTATTCCTTAAAGAGAGGAGGGGACTCGTCTTGCTTTTGGGAAATCCAGCTCCGATTGCCCCCTCTCTCTGTTTCTAGGTGGATATTTCAAAGACAAGACATGTCACCCTGTTTCACAAGTGTGGCGAGATGGGAAGTAACGTGATTTACTGTCTTCCTTAAAAGTGCAGCTGCACCTGAGGAGAGGTAATCTGTCTCGGGCAGGGAGGCGGCCGCGTGCGGGGCTCGGGCTCGGCTGGGATTCATGACCTTCGCCGAGCACTGGTTATTAAGATTTCGTAAGTGTTACAGAACGTTGTCACAATATTATGTCACCTCCTCCTGAAGTGTGCGGGAGATGATGGCAACGTGTGGCTTGTCCAACAGTTATCCCGAGGCCGATGACTGGCGAGAGCCTGTGGGAACATCACAGGGACACACAGGCCCTGGGAGGAGCTGTGGGCCGGGCATCCCGCGCCCACGCCTTTGGGAGAACTTAGTGTAGAGTGACGAGCACACTGTGTTTCCCCCACGGTCAGAGCTTTCGAGGTTCATTCTTAACCTTCCAGTCTTTCCGTACGTTCAGGGACCAGGTCCATTCTGCAGAAACCGCTGCGCGAGCGCACAGTGTTGTAAATAAGAGAAGGTTCCCTGCGGCGCCGCCAGCACCAGGAAATCACTGGGAGGCGCCGTCTCCACCCGCACACCAAGAGTGCTGAGAGGACTGTGGTCATTCTGGCGCCCTGACATGGGAAGGGCCCGGGGCGTATTACGTGTGGAGCACAAACTGTAGGGTGATTTGATTGTAGAACCTGAATTTTGTTAAAAAAACAACAGTATGAAAACCTAATTTCCTGTGTGTGTGTGAGGGTGTGTGCCTCTCTCTGTGTAGATGTGTGTGTGTGTCCGTGTTTGTGTATCTGTTTGCCCCTGTGTGTATACATGTGCACATGTTTGTGCCTCTGTGCATATGAGTGCATATGTAAGAATGTGCATATGTGTGCGCATATGACTGTGCAGTCACGCACACATGCGCATACACGTCTATATGCATATATGTGTGCAGGCGTGACTGTGTGCATGTGTGTCTCTATGTGTATGTTTACATGTATGATTCTGCGTGCATTCATATGTGCAGGTGTGTGTGTCTGTGCATGTGTGTGTGCAAGTGTGACTGTGTACTCATGTGTGCATTTGTATATGTCTCTCTGTGCATATGTGTGTGCTGCATGATTCTGCATACACTCATCTGTATATGTGTCTGTGCATGTGTGTGCGTGCATGATTCTGTACCATCCATGTGTGCACATGTGCATGTCTCTCTGTGCATGTGTGTGCGTGCATGATTCTGTACCATCCATGTGTGCACATGTGCATGTCTCTCTGTGCATGTGTGTGCGTGCATGATTCTGTACCATCCATGTGTGCACATGTGCATGTCTCTCTGTGCATGTGTGTGCGTGCATGATTCTGTACCATCCATGTGTGCACATGTGCATGTCTCTGTGCATGTGTGTGCGTGCATGATTCTGTACCATCCATGTGTGCACATGTGCATGTCTCTCTGTGCATGTGTGTGCGTGCATGATTCTGTACCATCCATGTGTGCACATGTGTATGTCTCTCTGCATGTGTGTATGTGTGATTCTGTGTGCTCTCTGTGCACGTGTGTATGTCTGTGCAAGTGTGTGTGCATGCATGATTCTGTGTGCTCTCATGTGTGCATTTGTGTGTGCATATATGTGCACCACTATATGTCCAGGTGCATCACACACATGCATCAATTTTCCACTATTATGTCTGCAATAGGACTTCCTGCAGGTGGGGTTTTACTTTACGTGCTCCATATTACCTGCATTTGTTACAGCTGATGTGGGTTACTTTGTAATAAATGCAAACAGCCTGTAACAACAGGAAAGAGGAAGTGTTTGGTCGTTCTGGAGCACAGGCAAACTCTACGATGCACCCCATGAGGGAAAGTGTGTAACTGGACAGGAACTGTCATATCCAGTTCCATCGTGAGGTCCCTGACTGAGCTCCCCCGAGGACTGCCGTGGGCCCTTCTGGAAGGAAGTGGAGTGTTTTGCCAGACTCCCTCAGGCAGTGACATTCCCACACGTGCGGTGATCTGCGGGCTAGAAACCGACTTAGAAATCAGGCTGGGCATGACTCCTGGATGTTCGCAAAAAGGTGACAGGAATTTAGACTCTGTGATAATAATTGTAATAGTAACAACAGCCATGGGTCTTTCAGAAGGACTCACCAAGTATTATCTCATTAAATCTTCAAAACAACAGTCTGAGGGAGGTAGCATTGTTAGGAATTTATGAGTGAAAACATGGAGCTCAGCACAAACTTGTTGGTGAAAATCGTCCATTTGTGGGTAATTCTGGAGATGGGGTCAGCTGCAGAGGTCTCTCTACTGTCGGTAAGAGGGAGCTCGGTGGAAGGAAAAGCTGACCACAGGCTCTGCTCTGTCTCTCCGTGCCTTCGGTCCAGGAGCACAAATGCCCAGCCTTTGTTTCCCACTCCGTTGAGTGGGGACAGTGGCACTTGTCTCAGGCCCCTGGGCGTCTTGAGGAGTGGAGCATCGGGTATGAAGATGCTGGACGCTATGAAGTGCCATGTCCCTGATGGCTGGTGATTACCCCCCAAGTCTGCTGGTGATGGGCACAGAACCCCTACGCGGCTGTGGCTCAGAACTGGGATCTGGGCTCTCGAGTCACCGGCTCTCCAGGCTCACCGTCCTGTTCCATGTGCGTCACAGTTATCTGTGGAGAATTTCCAGGGCACAGGTGTGCACTGGGGATGGAATGAGTTAGAGACCTGGAGGCCAGGAGTCCAGACAGAGATGTCCTCCCTGAAGGTGAGGGGTCCGGGCCAGGGTCAGACCAGAAAGGGCCCGTCCATCCCTCCCTCCCAGGACGAATGGCTGACTTCGCCTGTCCTTCTGCATTAGGGAAGCTGGAGACTGCTCACTCAGAGCAGCTCCGACCCAAGAGGGGGCTCGTAGGAGGAGTGCCCATGTGCTGGGAAACACGGTGAGACCCCCCATCTGTCCTTCTGACCCTGTGTCCAACTGGCTGTGAGACTGTCTGCCCAATACCCTGGCCCCAGGTCAGGAGGTGAGGGCAAGCCACTAATCAGTGGCGCCCTCTGCCCTGGGGGAGGGACATCCTACAGCACTGAGTCTTGGCAGCCCCCATGGACATCCTGGCACACAGGACGTGTTGACCCCACACATCTTCATTTTATTTCCGCGAGAAGGAAGTGGAGGCTGGGCCCTGCAGGAATTTCTTCATGTCTTAGAACCGTTGATGCCGTCACTGCCTTTGGCTCCGGGTGCCACGGTTCCCTTCAGGGAGGAAAGATTTGTACCGGAGAGTGTTGGCACCTATGGCCTATCAGAGACTTACGGAGTGTCTCAAGCAGAGAGGATGATTACAATGTGATTTTAGGGTGTGGGAAACACCTCAGTCCCATCTTTGGTATTATTTTGAAAATTGTTTTGAATTTCAGAAGCAACTATAGACTTGCTAAAAAATTATTGAAACTAAAGTTCACACAAAGTTCCCTTGACCTTCACCCACACTCCATTCGGAGTTCAGTCCTGTCCGTGGCTTTCATCGCTCCGGACTTCTGTGTTCTCACAAGCAGAGCTGGGCATCCAGGAACACGTGGCTTTGTTTTCCCATAGATACATACCACACTCGCCGGTTGTTTTTACTGTAATGTATTTTGAAGTCTCTCAGTATTAATAAAAGTATTTACATGAAAGTACTGACTTCTTTGTAACCGATGTAGTCTTTTGCAGTGTAGACTAGGGGTTTGGCCAATGGCACCCCAAAGGCCAGACTTGGCCCCATGGCCTGCTCTTGCGCAGCCTGAGAGCTGAGAGGGGTGTTTCCATTTTAAATGGTTGTGAAAAAACAAATGCAAAGAAGAATATGGGCCCAAAACCAAATGGCCCATAACATCTAATGTGTTTATTATATTTGGTCCTTTACAGAAGGCATGTGCAGACTCCCGGTCTAGACATGCTAGTACTTCTAGATATTCTAGAGCACATTACCTCCTGGCAGACGTTCTGGGCTGTTTTGAGCTCATCTCACTTACTGTGGTAAAACCTATCATGCAAACTTGCCATTTTCCCCACGGTGAGGGCACAACGTGTGACGCACATCCACACTGTGGGGTGACCAGCGTGTGACGCGCACTACAGTGTGGGGTGACCAGCACACTATTTCCAGAACTTGCTCATCACAGTTGTAAGCTCCGTGCCCATAAATGACAACCCCCCGCTTGGCACCCCACCTCCAGCCCCTGGCAGCCTCTCCTCTACTTCGCCTCTGAATTTCCTCACGCAGGTACTTCCTGGGAGGGCAGTCATATGGGGTCTGCCCCTCTGAGTGTGGTTTCTGTCCCTCAGCGCGTCCTCGAGGCTCACCCATGAGGAGGCAGGTGGCAGGATCCCGCAGCTGTCAGTGGCCGCGACACGGTGCTGCATGTGGCTAAACCCCACGACTCTCCGCTCACCGGCCAATGGACCTTCGGTTGTTTCTAGGGTTGGGCTGATGTGAAGGATGCCGCATGAACGTTTGTGTGCAACTGTCTGGGTTCCTGTTTTCAATTCTTTTGGGGATAGATATAGGAGTAGAATTTGACTGTAATTTTAACACTATGGCTAATTCCATTTCTCCTGCTGGGAACACGCCATCGAGCCCTGCCTTGTGCACCTGCCCGCCTGTATCCCCTAGACATGGGAACAGAAACGCAGAACTGCTATACGGAAGGGGAGGCGCCTTTCAGTGCTTAATGGGGTCACTTTCTCTTTGGTGAACCCAGGGAGGTGATGCCGCCGGTGTGGTTGTAAATGTGGCGGGTGTAGCTGGGCCTGCTGTGTAGACAGGCGCCCACGGTAACAAGGCCCACACAGCACCTGGCTCCCCTGTGGCTCCCGGCGGCAGCCACGGCCACCTCTTACGTTTCCAGTACGTACATCCCGGCCCTCTGCACCGCGCAGTCTGTGAAGTAAACATCAGCGGGCACCATCACCTTCATTTTTTCCGAAGGTGCCTCGCACCCCTCCTGCACCCCATGGGGCTGCCGACGGCCTGGCCCTGTGCTCCCCGGTGACGGGTCCTGCGACAGGGGCTTCTCCCTGGGGTTCTGGTGAGCGATGGCGCCCGCACGGTTCATAAGGCACGGGCACGTGCAAAAGGTCCAGAAGCTTCAACCGTACATCACGGGTCTCAACCCTTCCGGAGGGTGGGGTGCAGGACCCTGCAGGCCGAGTCACTGGACAGTTTGGACTATGGGGTCAGCTGACCTTTCCAAAGGGGTCGTAAATCTGGAGGCCTCCTCCCCAGGGCCTCCCAGAGAGCGCGGGCATGCGAGCGCACCCCTTCCTGGAGTGACCGCCTGCCTCCTGGGCCGTCTCTGAGTCTGAAGATGCTCCCGCAACAGGGAGGCGGAGCCTGTGTGATCGCGGACGGCACCCCGCGGTCCTCAGCCCAGCAGCCGGGGAGCAGGGGGCTGCGCGGTGGCCTCGCTGGCTGTTCCTGGCCCACACCCCCAGGCCCAGATGTTGTCATTCTCCGACACCTCCCATGGCTTCTCTTCATTCTGCACAGTCAACACATTCGTCAGAGACGCGGTCTTGTCCTCGGGGGCCACAGCTGCCAGATGGGCTCTGCTGACTCCTAGGACGGTCTGCAGGGCTGGGCTCAGCTCGCAGAAGCCTGGCTCCTCCATCAGCGTCCCTGGGGGCACCGGGATTGTTGGAGGGGGACTGCATCTGCCTGGTCTGCCTTGGAGAGAGCACACCCCCCCTGGGACTCCTGGGGGGGCCTCCCCTCTCCTGGAAACCCAGCATACCTCTGCTCCCGCCCATGCTGCTGACAAGGAGGCCGGCCCACCAGGGAGCACCCGTCCCAGCTCTCTACTTAGAAGATCACACGCAGTGCCTGGCCTGCCCACCCCGAGCTGGGAGGACAGCAGGGACGTTGATGCCCCGTGACCCTGCCTCTGCTGGCCATGCTGACTGGTCCAGCGTGAGTCCCCGTGACTCCAGAGCCTCTGATCCTTGGCTGAGGCAGACGTGAACCCCGTGTGGTCTGGCTTAAACAGCACCAGAGCCAGGGAGGCGTCCGCACATGAGCAGAAACGGAGATGCCAATGCAGGTGCCGTGGGAGGAGCTGGGGCCGGCAGCTGAGCGGTGTCCGGGGCCGCCCGTGGGGGTGAGCCGTCCGGATTCAAGGCTGACCTCCTGACCGCGCCGGCCCCTCAGCCTCCACACCTCCGTCTCCTCGTCTTTCCAGCACTTTCCCGACGAAGACCCCCCGCCCTGGTGGGCTTGGGTGGGGTCTCCGCTGCTCACCCCCAAAGGGCTAAACTAGCACAGGATGTGTCCACGAGCCTTATCGTGATAAAGAGACGGTACCGAGTCCTTGCAGGTGCCGAGCGCCGCCCTGGGACCTGGAGCCGTCTGGCTCACACAGTCCTGAGCCCGTGTGTGGGCGCCCAGTGTTCCGTCCGTGACAGGGGACAGACGGACAGAGGGTCCATGGTGAGGCGGGAGCTGTAGGGAGGGTCACTCCCGCCATGACCTCAACGCCGAGGAGGAGTGGCTGAAGGCCAAGGGACATCTCAGAAACGGGTGATGGTGACGTCATACAGCGTCACGAGTGCCCCCGCCGCTGCCGAATCGGGGGCTTCAGAAACCACCAAAATGGTCAGTTTTAGGCCGTCTACATGGATGGAGTGAATCTTTAATCTATCACCCATGCAGACGTGTGCTACTGTTCCCGTGTGTACGCGGGTGTGCAGAGTCCCCGCAGATAAGCAGAGAGCACACGGAACACATGTAGCACATGACATACGATACATACGCGCACGGGTATGAAAGTTCTTTGCAACCCGGAGGTGGACAAGCACTTTCATCGCTGCCCTCGGCTCTTCTAAAGCAAAGCCAGAACAAAAAATGGAGACAAGAAAGATAGAGGGGGTTTTCGGCAAAGTCATTCTGGTGGGTCAAAATTTTGGTGCCTCCTGATGTCCCTGCCCACGTCCACATCCCCGGACCCTGTGGCTGTGACCTTATTGGGACAAGGGTCTCATCAGGGGAAGGCTCCGGGGCGGGGGTGGGGGGCTCAGTCTAACAGCAAGTCGTCATGGGAGGGAAGCAGGGAGGTCAGAAGGACAGAGGAGGAGGCCGCGTGACCTTGAGGGCAGGCATGGCATCTCCAGATGCCTTCAGAGCTGCACGGGAAGACCAGGGAGGGGCAGAACCTTCCAGAGCTTCCGGACGGAGTGTGGCCAACCAACATTTGATTCAGATTTCTAGCACTTAGACTGTGAGAGAATGAATGTCCTGTTGTTTTAAGCCAAAGACAGGGAGAAAGGGGAATGCAGTTTCCTCAAGGAGGGCCAGGCGCTGCCATCCCAAGAGGGAGCCACGTAGCAAAGCCGACGCCTGTGGAGAGCGGCCGCACGTTCTGGGTGTTTCAGCTCCGCACCTTCCCTCCTGGATGGACCTACACTTGGCTCCCAGAGGGACACGCTGTCCAGGAGCTTGAGAGCCCAGAGCGAGTCTCGTCTGCCACGGCCAGGGGTAGTGGCCTCACCAGCCACCTGCACCGGGAGCTGGGGGGGGCCCGCCCCCCACCACCTGCTGGACTGGGGGGGGCCCGCCCCCCGCCCCCTGCTGGACGGCAGCATGCGGACATCCCTGTCAGGAGACGCTGGGTATTCTAAGACACTCTGGACGTTGGTCTGGCCAAAGTGCACGCTTTAATTAGGATCCCTTTTCGTTAATCATGGGAATCATCGTCCCTGGGGTGATTCATTGGCTATTCGCGGCCTCGTCTTGCTGTGGTGCTCAGACCTCCTCCGGCAGCTTGGCCTGATGGGCAGCCAAGCCACTTCTTTTTAATTACGGGGGAGACAATGTTTGTGAAGGAGACGGCTTCATTTCCTCCCTCCTCGCAGATGCAGAGGTCCCGTGCTCAGACGAAGAATGTCCCGTGCAGAGGCCAGGAATTAGTGCCCGCTGGGGGAGAGTGAAGCGGCTTTCGTGTGTCCAGTTAAAGGCTCGATCTGTCCACACTCTGCACTGTGACCTGTGTTTCCCCCAACGGGGACACTGCATATCGCCAGCCCCTGAGCCTGGCCCCTGGCCCCGGGCTTGTCTGAAGGGTGGCATGGAAAGAAGTGTGTATGGAGGGGTGGCCTGATTCCCTTGGACGGTGTCCTGCCCCAAAACTTGACCCTGCATGGTTTTGCCCATGAGCCGAGCTGGCTTTTAACACACCAGCCATTAACACAGGCATTTTCTTGCACAGATGGAGGCATTCAAAGCGTCCCCAGGCGCATGGCAACGGAGGGTGTGACAGCAGGTGCTTACTCCTCAGAGCAGGTCTGGTGGTCCCCGAGCTCAGGACTTCCTGGGGAGGGCGTGGCTGTGAGTGGTCGTTAGGACACCCACAGGCTCTGCAGTGGAGCCTTCATCTCCCAAAATGGACCCTGTGCACATGCTGGGGAGGACCACCCCGAGGTCCTCCTGGGGGTCCCCAGTTCCCGAAAGGGCTCGAGGGGCCTGACCTAAGGCCAGTCTCCTGCAGGGACGGGAAGCCTCCAGACGGAAGTGGCGGGAGGAGGGAAGACAAGAACCCACGGCCACTCTGCCGCAGGGCATTGGGCAGATTCAGGGCAGAGCTGGCCACCGGTCAGGGTCTGATAGGACTAAACACTCTGGTAGCATGTGTGGATCCTGGACAGTCCATGCTGTGGGAGCCTGAAGGCCCCATGGGGTTCGGCATCTGTCACAGATGCTGGAACTGGACCCTTGGCCGCAGGTCGGAGCGGGGGTGGGGGGCACAGTCCCCAGAGGCTCTGGCAGCACCGTGTCCTCTGATGGCCTGGACTTCCGACTGTGGACCATGGCCCTGGCTCTGGAAGATGTTCCAGCCAGAGGGCCTTGTGCAGAGCCTGTTGCTCCTACCCCACACGAGTCCTGTGAGTACATACCAGGCCCTGGGCATCTACGTACTGGGGAGGGGGACCCCGGTGTTGCAGGAACAGGGCACCAAGACTCTGACTCTGGACTTGGGGAGCTCCGGCTGGACAAGGAGCACATGGGTCCGCCATCATTAGCTCCCAGGGACAAAGACATTTTGTTCAACTTGCCCAGTGCCAGGCATATCTAGGAGCATGTCTATTAATGGATAATTACTGAATAAGCAAATGATTTAATTAGTGGGTGGGTGGACAAGATTGCACGTGACTCCCTGGGCCCCTCCTTCCTAGATCTGCTGTTGAGACCTACAGAGAGGGTCTGAAAATGAAAGAGAAGCCTCTGGCCATCCATCAGGCTGGCTCAGTGTCCTGCCGATGGTGGTCGTCAATAGACAGTGATCTAGAACTCTGGCAGCCAGCTCCGACTCATTCCACAAGCAGCCCTGGGGTATGGTTATGATTCTTACAAAGAGCAAAGGATTTATTGTCAGAATGTTATCTGGCTGTGGGCTAAACCCTCCCACAGCCTCCCAGGCTTGGTGATGCGCAAAGCTGTTTTTGTTACTGTGATCTTCTCCTACAGTGAAGCAGATCCCAGGGAGTGGACTGTGGGAAGGACAGACTGGAGGGGAGGGGACAGGTGTATGCAGGAGGAAGGCGTGGCACGGATGTCACCTTTGGTGACGTGCGAGGAAGCTGGGTACGTCCCTGCACACCTACTTGTTTCTGGGAAAGCCTCCTCCTCCACAAACGAAGGCAGGTGAAATACAGCCTACCCTTTACTGAGATATAGGAAAATTATTTGTGAGCTCTGTGCTGGTTAATTTTATATGTCCACTTGATGGACCATAGAACTCCCAGACACTTGGCAAAAACATAATTGTGGGTGTGTCTGTGGGGATGTTTCTGCGTGAGATGACCACTTAATTTGGCAGACTGAGGAAAGCAGATTAACTCCTCAGTGGGGGTGGGCCTTGTCCAAGCAGTTGAAGGCCAGCATGAAAAGAAACGCTGAGTTGAAGTCATGCCTCCTGCGTGACTTTGGAGCTGGGACCCTGGTTTTCCTACTTCCAGACTTGAACTGCAGCATCATCGGCTCTTCTGGGTCCCAGCTTGCCAACTACAGATCTTGGGATGACCTTTCACCCTCCCTTATCAGGTGAGCCAGTTTCCTATAGTCTCTCTCTCTCTCTCTCTATCCTATTGGTTCTGTTCCTCTGGAGAACCATGAGGAACACAAGGCCCCGCAGTGGGAAATTCAGTGGTGTCATTACAGAGGCTCTACCTACATGCCAAGTCACTGGTAAGGTGTGTGTTGGAGGGGGTTTGCAGGGTCCAACCTGGGAGCCACCTCCCAATGTTACCTTCATCAGTCACTGGAGAGGCACCCTCATCCAGAGACCATGGTCCCTGGAGGGGACACTCTCGGAACTTCCACCCCAGGCTCAGGTCTGTGCACCTTTGCTGACACTGGGATCCCCACTCTCTGGGTCTCAGCCTCCCAGGAGCACCACAGTAGCCATGACCCCTGGGAGGGCAGGACCCAGACCCCCCTCCCCGCGATGACTCAGGAATTTGCCAGTGTCGGTCCTTCCTGCTGCGGTTCTCCCCCTTCCCTCGGGCTGCCTCCAGTTCCCCACTTCAAAGGCATCTCCTTTTTCTCATTCCCTCAGGGGTTCCTCAGCGACCCAGGCTCTCCTCGTTCCCGGCTTCACGTGCTCCCCAGGCTGCTCCTCCACTTGGCCCTGGCTTCTGGGCAAGGGGCTCACAGGCATTCTCAGGAGGCAAGAAGAAAACGCGGAGCACGGCCTCCTGAATCCTGCGGGATTCCCGCGACACGGCCCGCTTGCGGGAGGGCTGCAGTGAGGAGCTCAGTCAGGGGACGACTAGCCTCCCATACCCCCGAAGTTCTGAATCGGGGAACACCTATCGGAAGACAGTTACGTCACTTCCAAGCTGACCTCAGTTCGAGTTCAGGTGGGCGCAGCATGACTCTGCGTTCACCGTCTCAGAAACACAGTGAGAGAACGGTCCCAGGTTTATGTTACATACTTCGGAACTAGTTTCTGATTCTAAGAAGCCATATCACTTCATAATAGAAATTAAACACAGGTCAACATGGTTCATAATTAGCATCTAATAGGAATTCATAAGGAAACGTGTGTCCCAAACCTGCTCACAAGTCTTATGTGCTCCTGGGGGCGGGCAGATAGGCCCGTCCCTAGTAATTGTATTGGTACTAAGGCTTGTCCACTAAATCGAATTTTTCTCATAAAGATTATAAAGGTATTTTTTAAGCCAAAGCCTTCCTGCATCACAAATCCTTAAGTAACAAGTCCAAATTAATGACAATTTCCGTCGGTTACCGCTCCACCGATGGGCCCGTGTTTGCCGGCCGGCCCTGCTGCGTGTGGCACAGACTCAGAGGAAGAACGAACGGGGGGACATTCATTTTGCTGAATAAACAGGTAAAATGCTTCAAGAGCACAAACATTTATTTTCCCTTAGGCTTACAATATCCTGTTCTATGTCTATGCAGAAGGGAAAAAAAAACCCCACATTTTTGTCTTTTGATTCATAATTCATATGCTTGGATGCTAGGTCTACTTATGATCTCAATTGTTAATGTTTTCTCTTTGAAAGACAGGGTTTGAGCAAAGTCAATATTTTAATGTTGACACTTAGTGCTTGCTTGACATTATTTGTATACCACTTTCTTTAGAAACCGAGACTTAAGGAACGCGCCCCTCTTGAAATAAAGGTTTAGGGCACGGAGGTAACTGCCACATTCAGCATTCAGAACCCATTTATCTTATGATTTTTAAAGAAATATTAGCAATATTCGCAGCGGCATGATATCACTAGAGCAGTCTACAAGATAAATTAGAAACAGTGGTATCTTGCTTTTGATTTATTACACAGAAAATGTAAATGTGATCCCATGAATATTACTCAACGAGAGAAAAATGCCAAGGGTAGTTTATGGTGATCATTCGACGCTGAAATCCTGCCCGGTTGCTCTACCCAGAGACTGGGTGTGAGGGGCTCGAATCTGGGCGACATCCTTCCCGTGAGGATGCAGGATGCCTCATTCCTTGTCCCTGCCAGAGGGGAGGGGAGGGCGGTGCCTGCGGACTCGGTCGCCAACGGGAGGCTACGACTTCTTGGCCGAATGGTCAGGCTGGAGGATGCTTGCTAAGGCGGCCCGCGTGGGGCCCCTCACCAAAGCTCGGTCACAGCCCAGGCAGCTCACTGGTGCAGTGACTCGTGTGATGCAACTATGGTCGGACGCACGCGGGTCCCCCCGCCGCGGGTGCCGTGGGCTTTGTCTAACGTGAGGAGGGGGCTCCAGGACGTTCCTGTAGCCACAACAGCTACGCTGTCAGCAAATCGTCATGAACTTGGCGAGAAGAGCCCGCTGGAGCCAGGGCACTCCGCACAAGGATGAGGACAGCGGACGGAAGCAGTCAGGACCGCCGCGTCCTGTTCCAGCTGGGGTCACGGCTGCGGGGGCCCGAGGACTCAGGACGGGGCGCTGCAGGGGAGGGTGCACCCGAGCCCTGCTCCTTGGTGCTCCCAGAAGCGGCGGGCAGCAAGAGCCGGGAAAGTGGTCTCGAGGCTCGGCCCCCACGGTCTGATGCCCCAGCTCCGACGTTGGGGGCCGGAACCGAGGCCGAGTGGAGCAGCAGGCCACGGCAGTGGGCACCCGGAGCGTGCAGGGCAGCTGTGAACGCGTGTTAAAGCCACGCGTCCCAGGTCCGTCCTCTGAGACCTACTTGTGGTTACCACGAGCCACATTTCCTCATGCGGAATCTGAGATGGGGTCACCTCGCCCACAGTGACAAAGCGGCTGTGGTGGGTGCCCACTCTGGCCCCAAGCCTGGGGGGTCAGCGTCTTCTGCCGTGTCATGGCAGGAAACACAGCTTGGGTCACTCCATCCCGGCCCATCAGCCCAGACCCTCGACGTTCCTTCACAAGGATCGTTGGTGTGGCTGCCCCTTGCTCAGTGTTCTCAGACCCCGAGTGCCCGTCAGGTCCTCGCCAGTGACTCAGGCGAGCTTCCCCTGCGTGCACGTGGCCTGCGGTCGGCTGTACCGCAAGCCGGTGACTCCGACCTGTCATCTCCCGCCAGCCTGGGGCCCTTGGCTTTTCCTTCTCAGCCACCTTAGGAGGCTCAGTGGACTACGGGGAAGCAGTGAAACCGCGAAAACGGCGTCCAGTCCGACAGCACGGAGACGGCAGCCTTTGAAAACAAACCAAGACAGATAAATAAGGATACAAATCTCCTAAAACAATAAAGAAAATTTGACATTTTAGAGCCAATACAGTATCTGAAATAGATTTTTTATCTCTATTTTTCATGTGCCCTTTGGTCTATAGATCACAATTCAGGAAAGCAAATACAAGGACTGGTGTTCCTGCCTCTCTGTCTTACACATGGTGAAGACATCCCGGTAAAACCTCTTACACGCCGGTAAGTAAAAGAAGCTAAGGAAAGAAATAAATACAGTCACCATCGAGGAAACAGACTGCTCCTCCGGGAAGCACGGGTGCTGGCGCAGGCTGAATTTATACTCTTCTCTCCCTGGTTTGTTCCGTCTCTCGCTGACATCCATAGAAACCCAGCGCTTCTGCGTCCACGGGGCCGAGGGCAGCACAAATCACAGAGCGGAGCATGCTTTCTGCTCGCCGTCGCAGAGCAAAAATGCTGACTCCTGGGACTCTCAGGCCGAACTCCCGCTCAGGCTCTCGGGGCACCCGGGGACCGGTGATGACAGGCTCAGGGGGAGAGAGCATCCCTGCTAGGACTTGCAGAGGGAGAGCAGGTGGGAGCTGGTGGGGGGTGAAGGTGGGCGTGCTGGGTGACCCACTTAGTGAGATGAATCCGCATAGGGTGAGCACCAGCCCGCAGCACCCGACCTCCATCTCAGGGTAGCCCCAAACCATGGGTCTCTAGAGCACCCCTCAGACATTACTCCTGGCCTCATCCCTGCACGCGATGGGCTAGCTACCTCAGTGGGCCGCTCTTCTCTTCTCTTACAACCCACAGCTACTCCCCGCTTTACCCCTCCCCCCAAATTAATCTACCTGGTGCGGCCCAAAGGGGTACGTCACCATCTTACGTGGATTCCCCTTTGGGGCCAGAATTCTTAGGGACTCAGGACTCGTTTAGGTCTAGCCTCATGTGGAAAGGGGCTGAGGTGCCAGGCATGAAGCTACCCGGTGGCTTTTTCTAAACGTACACTTGGTTTCTTTCTCCTTGGAGGTTGGAATCCAGCCTCCGGCAAAATGGAATTCAGAACGGCAGGAGAGAGACACCATGGTTTGGTGGCAAGAGGAGGCCAGCAAAGGAGAGCAGAGGGTCGAGGAGATGCCACTCAGAGAGGGCTTGTTTCTGGCCCCACGCCGGAGCCTGGTTTAAGGCCAAGCTCCCGGGACGCCGCCCGCCCCCCTCACGACTCCGGCCTCCCCTGCCGTGACAGTCTGGGCACCGGCTTCTCCGATGGGTAGGTGGCCGCGTGGTTTTGCTGCAGCGTCCCCACAGCTCAGTGTGTTGTGCAGAAGTAAAGGATGGCATAATTTATCACAGTTGAACATGTGCTTTGTTCAATGACAGGGTAATTAGACATTCTTTCAGCAGACACATTAAATATATACTTATGCATTAAAGCTCTGTGCCTCAGATCAGCTCTGTTGATCTATTCTTTATGCTTGGATCTTTGCCTGTTGATAGCCATATAAAACTAAACATCCATGCCAAGAAATAGAAGTGGCAGGAAAGGAGAAATGTCTTCCATATGCTCACTGAGTCAAGTTGGGGGTGGGGGTTGTTTGGGGAGGTGGGGAAACACACACAGGCACATACGCACATGCACACGCACACAAGTGTATATACACACACACTTGGTGCTCCCTGACCGGCTGGGGCTCCATCGTCCTCCCACCCCAGTAAACATTAATTATGCAGCAATCACAATAACTTTGCATGCATAATGCTGACCTCTTTCACTAGAGGGCAACACAGCCCCAGCGTAAGGAACCTCCGCCTCCCGCTTCCAGTGACGAGAAGCGTTAATAAGAAGCTGTGTGGGTTTTATAACGAACATCCTATTAATGTTACGTCAAAGTAACGTTACTTTGGAAAATCCAGCGGCACTCCTGAACACACAGGAATCGGCCTTCCCAACAGGTGACACCGGGCTGTCTCCTGCTTCTTGTCACTGCCGCCCAGGCCACTGCCGTGTTTTCATTTGGGGGGTGTTTTCGTAAGAGTGGAGGTTCTCCACATAGGTGCACGTGGAGTCCAGCCGTGCCCGCCCACTCCAGAACGGAGCACCCCTTCGGTGGGCCAAAATCTACGGACTGACCTGCAGATCCCAGCAGCTTCCACCCCTCAGCCGCAGCGTGGGGCCGGCCAGCATCTCCTGGTCCCCGGACAAGGCTTGCTTACTGAGCTCGCGTCTGGCTTTCTGCTGCCTGCCCTCCCCTCCTGCCTTAGGAGGGACGCTGGGGTGGCGACCGCAGGTCCGGAGGGACAGCTGTCCTTCCTGTGAGTCGTGCTCTGGGTTTCTTTCAGAAGCCTTGAAGCCTGAGCTGTGAGGCGTGGAGTTGGTTTTCATCTCTGCCCTGAAATGTTGGATGTAAGTCGTTCACGACCAGAGCTTGTATTGGCTCTGCTAATTCAATTGTTTTTAGGTCTCCTTGCTTTAATGAATGGAGTTCCCGGATCCTCCTTCCAACCTGGAAGGAAGAAGTAGCCGCTCGCAGCCACGCTTTGCTGAGGAGGAAGAAACTTCCTGGCACCCTGAGAAATTGCTGACACAGATTGAGCCAATTGAAAACTAATCACATAAATCTGCCTTTTGTTCCTAAATATGTTAAAAATATCAGGAATCATTAGGGAAATGAAATGGAGCTTCAAGTTTCAAGAGTCTCTGTACCAATTATCACACATGCAAAGAGCACTGAATTTCTCCTATGAGAAGCGTTTCAGGCCAAGATGAATAATGAGGGACCGGGTTCCCTTTGGAGGAGAAGCATGACATTCTACAAACACCCTTACTCAGCATTTACGCTTTTGCTTCCAAAAATAACCATGGCCTTTTCTCTGAAATAAGTGCTCAGCTCTGGAGAGTGGCTGTTTTCGTAGGAGGATGGATGTGTGTTCTGGGAGAGGGGGGCAAGAGGGGGTAAAAACACCCAAATCTATTTTTCATAGCCCTTTTGGAAGTGGGGGAGGGGAGCACGCAGGTGTGACCCATGCAGAGTGTACGGGGGGGGGGTTCACCATGAACTTGGCGTCCGTACGTCCTGAGTCCTCAGTTCCCTAATCCTGGGTGGCGTGGGGGCGGAGAGACTCTGCAGAAGGTTCCTGGCGCCTCTCTCCTTCTGTCTTCTCGGGCAGCGCCGCTGTGGTCCAGCCAAGCCTGGGGCTACCACGGATGTGGTCTGGCATGGTGCCTCGCTCTCCCATCGACCCCACACCACCATGGCTTGGCCGTGTCGGAGGGTTCCACAGTTTCCTTTGAAATATAGCTCATTATACAAAAGCAGAACTAAATAAAAAATACTCCAGAGAGGGAACAGATTGTTAGCTATAGATTAGAAGAGCAGCCTAATCCTTCACAAGCATTAAATATTTAACATAATCGCACCACAGGTGCCAAGAAGATGTCGACGTTGTTTAATTAGACTTAATTAAACATAAGGAAAAATCTAATACTAATTCAGGTCGAGTTTTTTAATCGATTACAAAACCTCCCCCTTTGAGGTCCCCGTGTATTAGCTGTATCGCTCCTTTCCCTCTTATTAACTAGGAAACTCCCCTGGGTAAGAGTTGAAAAGTCAAGCAGGAAGGAAGGAGATGCTATCTGTGAGCAGCCGACTGTCCAGACAGACGGACGGACAGACGGAGGGAAAGATCTGGTCTGCGGCGAAGACACTGCATGAAGGCTTGACTGCTTCCAACATCTGTGAGGTGGGCACAAAACTTCCGTCCATCCCAGGTAGCATTTTTTTTAAAGATTTTATTTATTTATTTGACAGACAGAGATCACAAGTAGACAGAGAGGCAGGCAGAGAGAGAAGAGGAAGCAGGCTCCCTGCTGAGCAGAGAGCCCGACGCGGGGCTCGATCCCAGGACCCTGGGATCATGACCTGAGCCGAAGGCAGAGGCTTTAACACTGAGCCCCCCAGGTGCCCCCCAGGTAGCATTTGTGATGTGAAACATTTTAATTGGGATTGTGCACGCTTGAAACTTTAATCTGGTCCTATATATGTCTGCGCATCACGGATAGCATTCAGACTGTACCATCCCACAACGGAAGGCAAACAAAAAATGTGACATCTTCTGCCTTGACCCCGTGCTTCCAACACCCACTCTAAGACCCATTAGAGAACAGGCAGATACATTTATGACACATAACAAATGCTTGAACATTGAGTATTTATCGTTGGGATAATAACCTTTCTTGATACCAACGCTGGAGTGTGAAATCGCTATTTCAATTTTCTGTACTCTGTGTCTCTAAAACAAAGACAGAACACAGAGCCACAGATGCCACCACATACCCAGGAGAAGCACTACGTTTAATAAATCAAGGGTTTTCTTTTAACTTTTGCTGCTGAGTGTAAAATGGTAACTGCACACTTTTCCTAGGGATGTGTCTTGGCTACAAGAACCCTGGGTGTTGTCTGCAGGTCAACCATGCCGACTTTGCAACACAGAACACAAAGCCTTCGGGTTTTTGCAACACTGTGGGTCCAGGTATCTAATTGGGAGAATTGCTTCTGAAAGAAGCAATCACAGATGTGCCCAAAGATTTAACGAGACAGATGTTCATTGTAGCGTTGACTAGAGTAACAACAGAGAAAGTGGAAACAATGTCAATGTTTCATCTGCACTGAGGAACTTACGAAAAGTTACATTGTAGGAAAATACTTCATGATCCAGGGAAGCTGGGAAGTGAACTGCTATTTTGACTTGTAGGAATGAGGAGGACCTTCCTCCTTTTGGAAACCCGAGCAGGTGGACGGCAGGCGTCCCAGCCATGCAGAGAGGCCAAAGAGTCCTCCTGCCAGCTTGGCTGAAGTTGATCCCGGGGCTGCAGGAAAGCCTGTAAGATGCTTCTGCCCAGGGTGTGGACTTTGACAGGGACCACGATGGCACAGGGTCAGTCAGAGGTTAGCTGGGCCGGCTGCTGAGAGGTTGGAAGTCCAGTGTCAAAGGACTGTTGTCAGGTGTTGGAGGGCCCGAGGCCCCCGTAGTAAGGGTCTTGGGATGGCAGTTTTGGCGACGCGGTCATGGGCAGTGGCCCGGATATGCCTTGCTTTCCTTCTTCGTGCAAAGCCTGGATCTCCAACATTCCAGCTGACTTTGGAGCCCCTTCAGTAAGATGTCTGCATTAGTTTCCTTTCCTTCTGTAACAGATTGTCACAACTCAGTGCCTTAACATGACATAAACGTGTCATCTTGTAGTTCTGGAGGTTAGAAGTCCAAAACGGGTTTTACGTGTTCAAGTCAAGGTATTGGCAGGGCTGGTTCCTTCTGGAGGTCCTAGAAGGAGTCCGTCTCCTGGACTTCCCACCTTACAGGGCCACCTGCTTTCACTGTTCCCAACCTCTGACTCTGTCCTCAACTCCCCTTCTCGGACTCTCACCTCCTCCTGTTTCATTCCTACAGGGACTTTGTGACTACCCAGGATTATCTCCCAGCTGAAAATCCCCAAGGTAATCCCATCCGTCGACCATGTAAAATGATACAATCGTAAGTTATGGGCATTGGAATAGGGACATCTTCAGGGAGTTAGGATTCTGTCCACTACAACGCCTTTCCTGCTCAAGTGAACTGAAGACTGGAGGAAACTCTTTGCTTTTTTCTTGTCTTTTTGTTTTTTTTAAGGGTGAGAGAGCAGGGGAAGGGGCAGGGACAGGGAGAGAGGAGAATCTCAGCAGACCCCACACCCAGCATGGAGCCCGACTCAGGGCTCGATTTCAGGAACCTGAGATCATGACTTGAGCCAGAATCAAGGATCAGACACCCCCCAACCTTGTCCCAGGTCTTTGCTCTTGGCAACCAAGCATCTTGATGATCCGGCTGGTTGTGGAGCTTGGAATGGTCCCCTTTGTGGGTGTGGGGACAAAAATGCTCCACGAGTGTGTGTGTGTGGTGTGTGCACGTGTGCACGTGTGTGTGTGGGGTGTGCACGTAAGTCAAGTGTAAACGCCGAGACGTGAACATGGTCCATGTTGGCTGAGAGCACCAGTGACTTAATTTTCTTCCGTTGGTTCCTCTACTTTCCACACTGCCTACTTTTGTGTTACTTTTGCACTTTGTATTACTTCTCTTGCAAATTTTAAAATGCTATCAACCACAACCGCAAGCACAAGAATAGGACCAACCTAGCCTCATTTTCATGCGAAACCAACAATGCAGAAGTGAAGATAACATTCATCTTTGGCAACACGGTCTAGAACTTCCAACCTAATAAATTATCAAATTTGAAAATTTACCTACCCACAGTCTCATTAGATGCTTTTTCCTGTACTGGCTGTGTCAGTAAGTTATGTGCAAAACTGCGGAAACTGTGATTTTCTCTCAGAGCTAAGAAGGTTGTTTTTTTTTTTTTTAAATTGACCCTTTTCTGACAGCTTCTAGACCCTGTTGAACATCAGAATCTCATGTCCGATGTCCGTTGGAAGTCCCACTTCCTCCTGCCCCCCGTCAGCCTCTCTGGGACAGAGTCCTGGATATCACGTTTAAAGAATTTTCCCAAGGTGACGAAAGTGTGGACACATCGGGTTTTGTCTTTGGACCTTTGTTTGGAAGCCACGTCTCTAGTCTGTGGAGATAATGCTTCTCTGTGTGACCTGCCCAGCCGGAACCTCCTCTGCCCAGGGAATCGGCGTCTGCGGGCACAACGTGCTGCGGGGAAGGCTGACAAGAGTGCTTTTCCCTGGACAGGCTGCCCAGTGCTAACGGCCCCTGGCTATCCCCACTCCCATGCAGTGGCCTCAGGGGAGCATTATACTGCAGAAATGTCGGGAACAAGAAAGAGGTCAAAACTCTTGAACGGCTGAGTTTCAGAGCCGATCTCAGATAGCCACAGAGCTCAGAGGCTGGTGGAAAAGCCATCTTGAATCCAAAGATAGGTGCTCTGGCTTGACCAGGAGGCACAAAGAAACACACGACCAGTTGCTAAAGCTAGTTTTCCCCACTTGCCCAGACTAGATGAACCGTCTCTATGCTGGGGGTGGGAGACAGTCTGAGAGGAAAGCACTACGATGCCGGAAGGGCTCTCCCAAGAGAGGTCCTACATTCTGCCCTGTGTGCAGCCCCGATGCAATGGTCCAGCCGTTTGGGGGTGGAGAGTGAAGGGCGGGGTCCTGCTTCCCACCCAGAGCTTTGGGGAGCAGCAGGGTCTCCTCCAGCTGCCGTTGGCCAGCAGTGTGTGTTATGGGAGGCAGTCTTGCTTTTCAGGGGTCGCTCTTAAATCTGATGTTAGGGGGTCTTTCCCCAACTTTCTAGGGTTCCACCAACCACAAAGACTGTCAGCGGTGACGCAGGATCTTGAAGGTAAGTCCCCTTCCTCGATGCGTGGCTGGGGGGGGTGGGGTGTGCCCCCTCAACGATGCTGTCCGTTTCCTGGATGCTCCGCACAGAGAAGGCTCTGACGTCTCGCAGGCAGTGCTCCCACCCATTCCTGGTGCTCGCCCACTTCCAGGGTCTCCGTGTTATTGGCGGGGAAACTGAGGCCACTCAGCCAGTGACTGGTGAATTCAGGAAGCCCCTGGTCGGGGCCAGGTCTGTCCTTGAGGCTGTCTGCCTTCCCACGGCAAGCTCACCCACCGCCTTCGGGAGCCCAGCCTGCACATCTCCCCGAGCGGCTCCCACCCCAGAAAGTTTTCTGCAGCCAAATTAAGTTGAAACTCAGGAAAAGTCTTTCGGATTATTTAAGGATCCCTCTAAGGCGTTAATGAGAAATGTTGAAGAAATGCTCTTTCAGGCAAATTCCTTAGGCTTGACTCAAGGATCCACATTTTTCTTTTTTATGTTTTCCTGAAATTGGGCTGTGTCATAAAAGGAAAAATGTACAATAAATGCGGTGCCCCTCCCCCAGGGGTTGTTTTGAATTTACAGCATCTTGTTTATAGTGTTTGGTGGCGAAGAGCTGAGGGGGAAGGGAGGACTGACTGTCACCTCAGTGTCCAGCACAACAGCGGGAAAGCGACCTCACTGTGACTCTGGCCAGCCTGGAGGTGGAACAGGGCGGTACCTGCAGCTGCCCCATTGAGAGCTTACGGGGGGAAGCTGGGGTCTCATTGTTGCTGGACAGGCCAGGAGCGCCTGTTACCCCACCCTGCAAAAGAGGGGCAGTGAAGGGCTGCAGGGGTGGGGTGTGGTTGCAAAGGTTGGGGGCTCCATCCCCCGGCCTGTGGGACCTGTCAGAACCCCAGACATAGGGACCTCCGCTGGCCATCTCATTTCTGCTTTCCCTGTGGTGCGTTCGAGAGTCTGGATTCATCTCCCCAATAAATTGCTTTGGCTTTTCTGGAAATACAGGTGTTGGCCTAATGGCAAGAACAAGGAGGCTGTCGGGAGGGACGCTGTCTGGGGAGGCTCACTTCTCCTGCCTCAGGTGCTCTTGCCCTTGGAGGAGGTGCAGGGTGTGGCCGCCGCCAGCAGGACCACTGGCCGCTGAGGACCAAAGCCTTTCAGCGGCACCTGGGGAGTTTGAAGAACCTTGTGGGACTGGGGATGTTGTCGGCGATGATGCCGTAAGGGTCATCTGTGTCTCACCTTTGGATGTGTACAAGCTTGGTGCTAAACGCAGCTCTCCCGGGCTGGGAGAACTCCCGGATTTCTGAGTCCCAGCCCCTCCTCCGTGAGACATGAAGGGACCTGCTCGTGCTCCCGAGTTGCTGTCCACATGTGTCTTAGGACGTGAAGAGTTTAAGAGGGTTCGGAACTCCGCTCTGTCCTAACAGTGGGATGGTCGCAGGCAAATGTTCCAACTCTGATACTTAATATTCTCATCCATGAAAGGCAGGCAATCACATCTATCTTGCAGGTTGTTTTGAAGATTAAATTAAATGAGATTTTGTAGATGAAGCCTTTGGCATGATGCCTACACAAGCTGTGAATGATAGATATTACGATAGTTATTTTATATGCTCCCCAAGACCCAAATGAGTTATTTTTAACATCATTTTAAAGATGAAGAAACTGATTTGACACATTCATTTTTACAGAAGCCTTGAGAAACCTGCCAGCTCACCTGCCGCCCTCCGCAGCCTAGAGGGCGAAGTTTCTAAGTGTTAAGTCGCATCATGTCAACTGTCTTCTATAATCCGGTAATGGGTCCCCACCACCTTTGGAATAGAGTCCAAGAGCGTTAGTCTGGACACATGTGGACCCAGGACCCAGCCCTGCATTCCGCCAGCCGTACAAGGTGCAGATGGACATCTCCAGCTGTTCTCTGCCGGCCGCGTCCCTGAGCCCTGATGGGTGCAGACGTCTTCGCTCAGTGTGATGTGTTCACCACCACGCCCCAGTGTCGTTGTCTCTCTGGACGGCTGCAGCAGCTCCTACGGGTCTGCACGCACCAGCCCCTTCCCCATGAGCTCTCGCAGTCGTTCGTTCGAAGGTGTAGGTGACCTGATGGCTTCCATCACCATCCTCTGCCTCTCCGGGTTCTCGGGATGAGGCCAGACCACCTGGCCTCAGGGGAGCGCCCAGGACCGTTGTCCCCTGTGTACTCAACGTTGCCACCGCAGCCCAGCCAAGCCCAGTTCTGGCACGTGCTTGGGACTGTGCCTGAGAGGCTCCCTGTGGGATGGGGACGGGGTACGAGCCCTAGGAACCTTTTCTAGTCTGGGGGTTGGAGGGAGGTTGCTCCCCTCTAAAAATGGGCTGAGAATTAAGAATGCAGCAGGGAGCAGGGTTTCCAAGGCACCCAGGGCACCGTCCGTGGAGTGGAGGACTGGAATCCAGCTGATGGGGTCTGTGGGCTCCTGGCAACCCTCTGTTCCCTCACCAGGAGAGAAGGCCAAGGCCTGGGATTTCCAGAAACCTTCTGAGAAAAGGCACTTGGGAAGACTAGTTCAGCATGGGAACACTTTATTCTGTCAATGGAAGATGATTCTTTAAAAAGTAGATTAGCACACACTCACACATGCACATACACAGCCTCTCAATAAGGAAGAACCAGAATCCAGGTCTTTGTTTTAGACTGGACCCCCCAGGACCGGGAGGTGGATCTTAGAACCATTTTTTATATGACTCCCTAGGATCAGCCCTTCATGGTGATTTCACTTTGCAGAACGGAGGGCCCACCGGGGCTGCACCCGGTCCTGCTGGAAGGACAAAGCCCTGGGTATCTGCCTGGTGCTCCCTTCGTAGACGACATGCTCACGGGGGAAGCCAGTGCAGCTGAACCCCTGAGGACCGGACCAGCCCTGGCATCCTGGATTCTTGGCCCTGCTGCCCGAGGCCGACTCTCGACCACTGGAGATGCTGGCCACAGGGACTCCCAGGGGACCTGGCAGAGCCCCCGCCTCTGTCTGGCTGGAGGCAGGGGCCCAATGCAGAGGGGACACATTTTGACTTGCTTAGAACAAGAAGCCCTTAATGTGGGAGATGTGAGCCCGGTGTGGACACTGGTGACCTCCTGTTCTGGGGAGAGCAGCTTTCCCCAAGGAGCACTGCGGCCGGAGATCGGCGTGACCTCCTCAAACAGGCCACATTGGGAAATGTGCTTGCCATTGTCACTCATGTCCTCTGGAGGTGACCATATCAAAGACGTTTTCCTTATGTGCCAACACGTAAATGTCTCCCTGAACCCTTCGTGAGGACAGCAGAGGCCTGGCAAGCAAGGCCTGGTGGCTGGCCGCCCGGCATGCCTTGAGTCCCAGCCACGGTGGGAGCCCGGGTCCCCCATGTGCTCGGTGCCATCTTTTTCTGTTCACCCACTGATGCGCTTGAGTAAAAAAATAAATAAAATAAAATAAAATAAAATAAATTTGCTTAAAAGAGAAAGTAACATTCTGTCCTGGCATCTGGAGCAGAATGCTCAGGCTGGGTGGCTCCCAGAGCAGACAGCCCACACCGAGCCAGGGACGCATCCACACGCCTTCCCCGTCCATGCAGAGCTCTTCCCTCCCAGCCCTGTCGTGTTATGTAGGTTTCTGCTTCCTTTCCGGGAAAGGTCCCCACTGTTCAGCCGAGCCCCTCGGAGAGGCTGGGCTATGCTGACTGATCACAACCGTGCTTTTGGGAATGGACACAGCGTCGTAATGTCTTTACTTTGTTTTTTTACAGTGTCGGGATTATACATAATGTGCCCTGTGCTGTCGTAGCTGGCGATTCACCCCTGGCCGTTCGTCCGGTTACGAAACGCTCTGAAACTGTGCTCACTAAGTGGCTGGATGTTATTCTATCCTACCAAAGCGCCGCACTTTACTTAACCCAATTTGATATTTTAATTATTTAAGGTGTTCTGCAATTACAGGTAATGCTGTGATGGATTCCTAGGAAACAAATCTTTGTGTGACTCTCCCTGATCATTTCTTGTGAGTAAATTCCCAGAAGAGCTTCAGAAGTTTTAACTATTTTTGAGTATTGACGTCCACATCGACAGATTCCTTCTAGAAGTCCCTACCCAGGTACACTCTTTAGATCAGTGTCAGAAACTGTCCATTTCTCTTGCTTCTTCCTAAACAGATACGATCAGTTATTGGGTATTTGACAAGCAGAAAGGCAAGGAAACACAAAGGGTCTCCTTTCCACTTAAATCTGATTGATTATTGGTGGTGGTCAACACCTATCAACTTTTCACTTTGAGTATCCATTGGATCATAGCTCTCCTTTGTTTAGAAAATTTTATTTATTTATTTATTTTTACGTATTTTATTTATATATTTGAGAGAGAGAGACTGGGAGAGAGAGAGCACAAGTAGGGGAGTGGCTGGGGGAGAAGCAGAGCAAGGAGCCCGATGTGGGCCTGGATGCTGGGACTCCAGGATCATGACCTGAACCAAAGGCGCCATCCAGGTGCCCCTTAGCTCTTGTATTTACATTTGATCCATCTGGGATGAGTTGTTGACTACGTTGTGAGGTAGGGGCAGCTCCCGCATCCAGTCTTCCCAGCACCGCTGGTCAAAGCTGCTATATGTGTTTTTGCAACAATACTTGTTTTCACTCCAGGGAACCGCACACGGTGAAATGACCAGGCCTGGTTTCCAGGGGGCTTCGTGTCACCAGATACACCGTCAGGGTGTGGACCGCTTCCTGTCCACACGTCTCGCCGAGACCAGCTGCACTGTCATGGACGGTGACCTCAGACCCAGCTTTCTCCCGTGTACACATGTCCTTCAGCTAAAAGCAAGAGTTTCACTGTGGTCAGATTTTCCCTGGGAGCGGGGTCAGTGGGTGAGGCAGAGCAGGAAGACATATTTTGGTTGGTTGTGGTGTGTGTTTTCTAAGGGGAGTCAGAGGAACGCACCCGTGGAGGATCACCGTGTTCTGTCCCACAGGCGTTTCAGAAAGGAGCTTCAAACCTCTGCCCGTCCACACACGCTTCTTTCCTAGGCACCGACCGACCAGGCGCACCCACCAGTGAAGCACAGGGTGACCCCATGGACCCCTGATAAAGCTTCCTCAGGTTCACATACATCTTCATTCCCTTAACTCCCACTGGTCTGGGTGCTGTCATTGGGGAAGTGGCCATGGTGGGCTGCTTTCACTGCGATCATGTCCAGGGCCTCTCAGGGCAGCTATGAAGTCTAGCTCCAAACTCTGGGGCCCTCACCGCCAAGCCTGGCCGGCAAGGGACAGAGTTTCACTTTCGCATCTCTTTCAGTTCTGTGACCTCTCCCAGCCTCCGGTGAGGCATCCGCAACTCCTCCCTCCCGGGGCCACTGAGAGGCCTGGGGTCTGGATGGGCGTTGGTTTCCGGGAAGCGCTGTCCACGGTTCTGTCCTCGTAGGAGCTCCGCGAAGGAGCCCAAGCTCTCCCTTCTCAGTTGCTGTGCCGGAAACTGGATGCAGCGGGGGGACGAGAGCAGGTTTCGGGCAAGTGCTCTCACTGAGTCTGAAAGATGTCCTTCTGTCTGACACCTCGTGCCACTCAGAACTGGGACTCGTAGGGAGAGTTGAGTGCGGGGTCCAGTAGACATCCTTGCCAGTGTCCCCAGACGCATGGACAGGACGTTTGAGAGTCACTTTGTGGCAGGTGTTGTGCTTTCCTAAGTTTGAAATAAAAGAGAAGAGGAAATAAGTGGAAAAAAATCTGTCACAAATTAAAACGTGAATACAACAAGAAATAACCGAAGAGAAGGTACTGGAGAGTCTCCTGTAATGGCCCCAGGAAGACAGAGGCGCTCGTGAAGTGTGGTGAGTCAGAACCCACAGTGCTGATGGTGTCCACCAACGACGGAGGGCGTCAAGGGGGCACTTTGTGGTGTACATGGGACCTGGGACAGCATCTGGTATGTGCACAATACTCTCTTACATTGGGGTTGCCAAACAAAATATAGAAAGGTCAGTGAAATTTGAATTTCTGCAAGAGAACAAATAGCTTTTTAGCAGAACTATGTCCCAAATATTTCAAAGGACACACGAAACTAAGAATTTATTTACTGTTTGTGTGAGATTCCAATTTGACTGGGTGCCTGGTATTTTCACATGACAGCCCTGGCTTAAAGAAATGAGTTGATGACCGTTCAGGAAAATGGACAAGAACTATGAGTGGCTGCATCACACCCACCAACATGCGGGTAAGGACGGAACGACATTCTGTCTCCCTGAGGCTGAGCGAAGGAGTGATAGGCTTGGTGTTAAAATCTGTTAAATGCAGGGGCGCCTGGGTGGCTCATTCATTTAAGCCTCCAACTCTTGGTTTTGCTCAGGTCCTGATCATGTGGGTCCTGGGATCGAGCCCCGTGTCAGGCTCCGTGATCAGCAGGAAGTCTGCTGAGCTTCTCTCTCCCTCTGCCTCACCCCCCACTTGTGCTCTTTCTCTCTTAAATAAATTAATAGACCTGAAAATACCTGTTAAATTAACATATGAAGAAGCCCATAATCGCTAGCTCGGCTGGGTATGCCATGTGCTATGACCCCAAGTGGCTGAGGGCACTATAAGCAGGTGTAGTTCCTTGTGAAAATAATTGTCCTCTCTATAAAAATAACCACAAAAATATCAACAACCTTAGATACAATAAATTTAGCTCCCAGGAATCTGGGAATCTCCCCCAAGGAAGCAGTTGTATGGCTAACAAAAATTAGGAGCTGCCCCATCGTCTGTCGTCTACACAGCGACCACAAGACTGGGTCACGACCCACCTTGGTAGAGCCCGTGCGGCTCCCCACGGGGAGGCAGGAGGGGGAGCAGACAGGAAGGGAACAAAACATGGGATCCTCCCTGAGCCGGCAACGTGCCCGGGTGTAATGACGGGTCCTTACAAACTAGGATCGAAAGGGAACACAAGGGGAGAGTCGTCGTGAAACTGCCAGGCACCGGAAAGGAAAAGAACAGGTTAATACCGCCTTATTTTGTGTGGTGTGTCGCTTGAAACGTGAGTAAGGACAAGGAAATCAGCACCGAGCACCTATGCAGCAGCGGCAGGGCGGGCGTCCGAGGGAGCCCGTGGCTGGGGGTCGTCGTGAACCAGAGCAGCCGGGGGCTGGAGTCCTGGACCAGACTGCCTTCATTCCAGCTGCCTCCTCTCCTCTCCGTCCCCAGGCCGGCCGCGGGTCGGGGGCCGGGCCCTCAGCCGGGCGTGGGTTTCCTCCCGCCCCAGCCTCACTCCTGACTCTTCTAGGTGTCTCTGCCGGGCTTCTTTGAGCTGAAAGGTGTCCCATGAAGGCAAGATCACCTTCTTCCCATTTTATAAAACGTCTTCTGATTCCTCATCACTCTGCTTTGAAGGGAGCACAATGAGCACATTCAAGCCTCTCCACGTGGGCTCCCGCGTAAATACATTGTAAACTGCGCGCTTTGCTCGGAGGCGTTGACTGCGATCTCGTGGCGGACGTAACCGGGACAGGTTCCTGTGGACTGAATATCCCGTAAGTCAGGTTTCGAGAGGCAGACCCTTTCAGAGGCAGACAAGCGTCGGATCCTTTTGTGAAAAGTGCTGGTCTAATCGCTGCCGTACTTATTACAGGCATTTAACTGTCGCATTGAAGAATTATGCACCGCTTGGTTTTCCCTTGAATTCTGCCTCCCGGATTCCTTTGACTGCGGAAGAAGAGGACTGGGGTGGGGAGGAACCAGCCACCCAGTCTCTGATTCCACTTACGCTTTCCGCAGCAAACACTCATCAGCCCCATACAACCCCCTCCGGCACACAATAAAAGACAGGAATTGCAAAGAGCCAGAATCCGGAGACTAATAACAACCGGCCCGCCTGGCAACCTGAGCTCTGAGCAGTCTTTAGACACACGAGGACAGTTCATTAATTTCTCGTCCCCGAGAACAAGCTTAGAATCAAGTTCTGATGTTTTTTATAAGCGGATTCAAAGAAGTCAGCGAGCAAACGCGCCTTTGAAACCCCTTTTCATCCCAGGCAGCGCTGAATTACACCTTTGACGGCCCGGCGCGGCCGTGTTCATCACAGGGTTCGGGGTGAGCGTCAGCCCCCGCCCCACCCCACCCCGAGCGGCACAGGGCCCTGTTATGGGGTGTGAATGTGCGACCACTCACAAAAGTGGCCACGGCGCTTTCTCCTAAGGCAGGTAATGAAGTGTGCAGGGGGCCGCATGGGGCTCTGGGGCAAGGCGAAGATCTCAGAGAGAAAGGGACCGTGCACGGCCTCCTGGTGACAAGTGGGAAGCCACCTGCCCGGTGAGACCTGGCTCCCCCTGCATGGACAGCCCTGCGGCACCAGCGATGCGGGAAGCCACACCGAGCTTCTCGTCCCTTGGCGAGGGCAGTCTCCGGGACGTCTCTGGAAACAAGAGCCTTCGCATTGGTGCCCGGGTCCCGACAGCGAGAAACGCCGGAGCCTGTCACGCAGCCCCTGAGGGCTCTGGGCGGTGACTGGTGTTGGCGGCCATGCAGGGCGCCCTGGGGACACGGGGATGACTGCGAGATGGGGTGGCTGACCTGGGGACTCAGCAGGTGCTTGCGAGACAAAGCCGACATGCATGGGACAGGTTCCTGGGACTCACAGGAGGGCTTCTGGTGACGGCTCAGCAGTGCGCCTGAGGGGAAGATGCTCTCCCTGAGGAGAATTCGTGACAAGAGGCTAAGGGATGCCCCCGCCCTGGAAACCTGTGCGAGGTGACTTCCAGATCACACAGGGAGCGAGAAACGGCCAAGTCAGGGGTAGGAGTCGGCAGGACTGACGGAGGCCTCTGAATGGGGTCCCCTGGGCTGA
This sequence comes from Mellivora capensis, assembly GCA_004024625.1. Lineage (NCBI taxonomy): Eukaryota > Metazoa > Chordata > Mammalia > Carnivora > Mustelidae > Mellivora > Mellivora capensis. The sequence continues at coordinate 5,132 of PISX010001036.1, read as the reverse complement.
TCCGCCGGCTGGTGTCTCCTCCATGGGCTCCCCTCCTGACTCACAATTGCTGCCACAGTACGGCCACGGTCCCTCTCCCACCTGGCCAGTCCCGGAGATCTTCCGGCTCACGGGCTGGTCCAGTCGGAACAATGGGACCTTCCTGGGTTAATTAGTAATTCAGTCCCTCCCGTCCCAAGGCCTTGAGGTCATGAGCCCCACCCTGACCAGTCATGGTGCAGGCACGTGGCGTGAGACTGGTGGTTCAAACCACTTGAAACTGGGGAGGGAGGGCCCCACGCTTCCCAGGTCACAAGGTACGGAGAGTCCCTGTGCTGGGAGGCAGGAGGGACAGAGAGCGAGGACGTCGTTGCCGCGTGAGCCCCAGGGAAGGCAGCGTGAGGCCGTCTTCACCCTCTGCCCCAGCGGTGAGGCCGGGAGCCCTGCCCTGAGACCTGGGTCGGTCGGAGGTTTGTCTCAGCGATCATGGAGGGTGGTTCTACAAACCATGGCCAGGTTCCCTGCTACTGTCCTCTTAGTCATTGCATGGGTTCTTAAAATCGTCCTTTAACACCTAACTTTTAGGAACACAAAAGGCTAAGAGTGTGCTACCTGCATAGATCCCCAAAACCCCCCAAAACACTTAGATTATCGGACGTTTCTAGCACACACACAGATAGAGAGGATGGGGCCGTGAGCGCCCCCACACGCGTCCCCCGGATCCCAGAATCGCAGACACCCGGCCGTCCCCTGGAGCCCGTCCTCCACCATCCCTCGCTCCCTCCATCCGGGAAAGCAAACGTCGGACGCTGGATCTCGCCTTGACTTACACAAATATCAACATTTTAGGCTCTGAGATATTATTCCCTTTCTGGCCTGTGAGCTTTTGAATTCGATGTGCTCACGCCATAGTTTAAAACTTACGCGGAAGCTACTTAACAGGTATGGGCTTATTTTCCCTTTGCTCCAGCCTGTTTAGTCGCTCTGTGGGAATAAAAGGCTGGTGAGTGGGAAGCAGATTCTGCCCGACGTTAGCGCGTCGAGGTCGAGTCTCTGAGGACCAGCCGAGCCCTCCCTTCTCACCACGGGGCTGCTCTCCACGCAGTGGTGCACGTGTGCCCACGCACATCTCCCATACTCTGACACGGGTGCGGGGGTCGGGCAGGGGTCGGGCAGGGGTCGGGCAGGGGTCCACCGTGTCTCCAGTAACAGGTGCGGTGGGTGGACATGGTGGCCTCTCTGTCCCTGCGTGGTGAGCCACAGGCATGAAGACCCCACCTGCTCCAGACCCAGAGGGAAAGGGGTGGTGGGCTTGGTCCGGCCACAGCGAGGGGCAGCTCTCGGGAGGTCTGGGAGTGCAGGTTTCCAGTGGTGGCCGCGTGCGTTCGGAGCATCTCGCCGCTGTTCCTGAGTGACGAGAGCGTCTGCCACGGAATCACTCGTCGGCTGCTACTGCCGAGTCCTGAGCGGCATGGAGGGGAGCAGTGACCTCCGACCTGGGCCCCAGGCGACGCGGTGGGCCCGGGCCCCGTGTGACAGCCTGGCTGACCTCTCTCACTTTGAGCATGCGGGGCTCCCCACCCCAACAGCCCCGTTTTCCTGCCCAGGTCTTCTTGTTTGGACCCGGGAGGGAATTGTCCCAGTGACTGTGTCCTCCTGGGTGAATGTTTTCCTCATGGTCCCTGTGTGGGGGCAGCCGCAGCAGCCTCAAGGAACAGAACGGGCATTGGAAGGGGGGAAATGGGACTCCTGGAGAGAAGCAGCCACGGAGAAAGAATGTGGGCTCGGGTTCCGGCTCTGCACAGCTCTGCCTCGGAGTCCCCTTGAATGCTCTCCCTGCACGGAGGAAGCCCACGGAAGGCAAACTATCGGGTCTTTGTGCTGCACCGAATCCTTCCCAACCTCCTACTTATCTCCATGGAAATTTGACAAAGAGCGCTGGGAGTTTATCCCAGGTAAGCCGGCAGAGAGACGCAGTTCCTTTTGCTAGATTTCCCCTTACCCGCGGTGGGAGCGGCTTCCCTCGGTTCTGGGGTATGTGAGTGAGGGGGCGCACGCTCGCTCACACGGGGACCTCCCTCGCCCCTCAGAGGACGGCCGCACCCACTAACTCCTAGTCTTGCAGAAGGACCAGGCACGCTGCACCCCCACATTGTGGAGCAGGAAACAACCCCAGCAGGGTAGGGCGAGCCCTCAAGGTCACAGGGAAAACCTGTGCATCTGTGGGGTTCGGTCCCGCACGCTTCCCGCTGCTCTGTTTCCGCTCCAGCCCTGTCTTGGGGCCACATTCCTGGGGCTCACGCCTGGAGGAGGCTGGTTGACACGATTTTCTTTCGTGTTCCTTCCCTCCTGCCATACACAGCCGGCAACCTTGTGACCCCCGACTCTCATTCAGGAGGATTTGGTGGTCACGGCCATGCTCATTCCAAAGCATTCTTCAAAGCAGTTGTTTATTAAAGTGCCAACAGCAGCGACTGATTCCTGAGGCTCGTGGGGCATCTGTTCGCCACCCGATGTGGCCGGCGCAAGGTGCGGTCCCAGGCACCATGCCCCCACCCTCCCTGAGCCATCAGATGCATTGGTTTTCTTCCGGGAAGACCTGCCTATAAGTCCAACGTTCAATACTGCTCATGCCATTTGGCACCTTCACAGACAACCGGCACATCTTTAAAAAGAAAAAAAAAAAGCCAAAAATCTGTGGGTTAACAGTTTGCATTAGAATCTCTCAAGAGCACATCTGTTAGCTAGAACTCCGAAAGCGGTGATTGACGCACAGTGCCCTAAGTCACATCTGTACAGTGCCCTAAGTCACATCTGTATGGGCACGGGCGGTGGAGGGGCAGTGAGCTCCGGTAGGGAAACAGCAGTCAGCAGCCAAACCTGGATCCACGTTTGCATAGTGCGGGATGAACCGGGTCGGATGGTGGATCTCGGGTCCTACGGGAGAGGGAGGGCAGACCAGCGCCTTTCACATCTCATCAGGAAAGAGGGACGCGCTGGCTCCTTGACCACATCTTTGTAAACCCGGGAGTGCTGGAAACAGCACTCAGCAGTCACCCACGTGGCCTGCCCCTGGACTGGTAAAGTCAAGGCAACGATGTGAGGTTTGGGAGAGAACTTGGCGTGTCGGCGGGCAGCAGAAAGCGAGCTCCTCGCAGAAGAACCATATGGTCGGGGGGGGGGCAGTCTGTGGCGCAGCGGGGAGAAGAGCTTTGGACCTAAAATGTTGGTTGGCAGAACTGACTCGCGGTCAGTTGATTCACTGTGTTAAACAACTTTGCTGAGGATCCAAAACAATTCAGTTCAGTGGAATCAAGTAGCAAGTCTGTCAGTCGGATGAACTACTTCTGTGCTAAAAAGGTGTTTCAATTGCCCATAAAATATGTAGCCATTCCAGTTGCTACTGGTTTCAGTAGCCTTTGAGGATATTTCTAATGATGGGGGAAAATACCAGCATCCTGAGAGTCTGAGTTCTAGGCGTGGTTCAGGTCATGAATGCACACGTTGGGTGGATTCCCCCTCCCAGTGCGTTTTTCACTGGACTTTCCAGCTCCTCTTAATTCATGGATGTGATTCTTAGAAGGGAAGAAAGAGGGTTGACTTGCAACCCTGGGAACTGAGCCTGGGAAAATGTTGCACAGTGGGAAGGCCCATGCATATTTCATCAGATTATCCCAGGAATGAAGGGGGACCCTGTGCCAGAGGGCCTGGCACACAATGAGAGCTCCGTTGAACTTGGTGCATTCCTTCCTCCTGTGGGATGTTCAGAAACACCATCCAGGTCTACTGGCTTCATTACCAGGATTGCTACGAGTTTTCCACGCTGTACCTTTGGCCTTCACGGGACATTCCAAGCCTGCTGTTCATCACTTGGAGGAAGCAGGTCACTCTCTCTTTAAAATAGTGATGATCACAGGAAGCCTCCCGGGCTGGTGTATAGACCAGAGAACAGAGCAGCCTTTGACCACCTAAGCCTTGGTCTCTGGGTCAGCATAAGCTTAGGGGGGCCTGGGTCCTGCAGTCTACTCAGAGCAATGAATCGACCTTGGCCGATGCAGGGCCATGGGAGACAGGGCCAGGGCTCTCCCTGGCTGGGGCACAGTCCCCGAGGACGCCCCTTTCTCCTCTATCAGGTTCCCAAGATGTCAGCACAGTCTTGGCTTATCCGGTGCTTATCGGGGGCCTGCTAAGGGGGCTCTCCATGTGCGGGCGCTGTTCTGGTCCCCACCGGAGCGGGACTTCATGGTGCTCACTGTGTGGACCTCACGTCATGGTGTTGGCGAGGGGTCTAGACGGACAATGCCCATGGCAGCCAGCGAAGGAGGCTCAGAGTGGTTCTGTGGACAAAACAGAGCCGGAGAAACAAAATGAAGCCCAGTCCGGTGTCCGCGGCTCTGAGAGTCAGGTGACCCCGGGGATGCGGCTGCCGCGGCGAGGCGCTCCTGGAGCCGTCCCTGGGGCTGACCTTGGGCTGTATCTGCACCGGACAGGAGCCCAGCCGTGCCAAACTGCGGAGTGACAGGAAGGAAGGACCGAGGAGGGTCTGAGACCAGACAAGGCAGACCCTGCAGGGCCTTTGAGACAAGCATTTACATCCGACCTTAAGGCGAGGCTTGTCTGTGGACACAGTGGGAGACACCCCGAAGCCTCTCCCTCCCCAGCCTGCATTTGCTTCTTGGGGTGCCCTCCCGTCAGCCAGTGTGCTGCTAGCAGCACCCTGAGACTGGGACCAAGACCACGTGCCTATGGGGGAGGGGCGGCACCCCATGGCACCCAGGTGCACGGGGGATCCTGCTCACGGGGTGGGAGGCCCAGCAAACACTCCCCCCGGGGCCAACCTCAAGGACCCTCCTTTTTCAGGAGGGGGGATGGCTGTGAGCCATGGCGATGGCTTTGCCAAGCCCTGCGAGCTGGTTTCCCCGACCCACTCTGCGCTTTCTTTGGACTCAGCGTTGTCTCCTGTGGAGTGTGCCATGTGGCGTCCACGTGTAAACACACGGAGGCAGCAAACAGAGCACGAGCTGGAGGATGTGTCTTTGTTTAAGGCAAGTCTCCCTCCAGCACCTGGCCGTCTTCACGGTTGCACATGTTTTAGTTAAACAGTTTTTTGAAGATAAAAAGCACACAGCAGATTTTACACCAGTCCTCTGCAC